>JZKD02S1431549.1:303777-325434 GCA_000966675.3 Picea glauca
TCCTTGCTGCCCATACACAAAGCTAGCTCCTCCTCCTCAAGATCCTCATGCATCAAACCCCAACTCCAAACTCCAAAAGCTCCTCTCTCAACAAGCAAAAGCTCCCATGAAGAAAAATGCGCCCTTCCTTTTGCCTCTTTGCCCTCTTTAGGCATCCAAAACCCCAAATCTGATCCAAGGGATGAAAACATCTCTAATCAAGGGTTGAGATCACCTCCAATAAATGTGACCTCRTAACCYACTTTTGGGTTTAATTCCTAAGTCACTTTATGTCCCATCCAAAATCACCAAAAAGGTAATTTAATGTTCACTTTACCAAAAAGTGACATTTTGCACTTTAACCAAAGTCAAGTACAAAATAGAACATAAAGTACATAGGACAAAGGCAAATGTCTCTCCCACATGTGCTAAGAAGGGATAACACATGGGGAACACCTCCCAAGGTACACAAATCAACAATTTGGTGATTATTTGGCCCAATAATTTTCCTTCAGTCACCCCAAAGACTGACTTAGCAAGATTTAGAAAAATTCCAAATTCTCTACATCTGTCCAAAACTTGCCTAAGGTGGTTAATGTGAGTTTTCCCATCCTTAGAAAAGACTGTCAAATCATCTTGATATATTTCAATCAATTTACCAATCAACCCCCTAAAAGCATAATCCATAGCTCTCTGAAAAGTAGCTCCTGCATTTGATAAACCAAATGGCATTCTGAGATATTCAGAATTTCCCCATGGAGTAGTAAAAGTTGTCTTATGCCTATCCTCTGCTTTAAGTCTGATTTGATTATAGCCCGAGAAACCATCAAGTATGGAAATCATCCCTGATCCTGTAACTCGTTGAAGTAAAGTTTCCATCTTGGGAAGGGGGTAGTTGTCTTTTGTGCAATGAATGTTTAAATTCCTGAAGTCAATGCATATCCAGATCTTTCCATTCTTCTTCCTAGCAACAACCAAGTTTGAGCACCATGAAGAATGTCTAGTCTGAGCAATGATGCTTGCTTCTAACATTTTCTGGAACTCCTGTTGGACCAAAGGAGCTAACTTGGGGTTTAACTGTCTCAACTTCTGTCTAAAGGGCTTGGTTTCTTCCTTGAGAGGAATCACATGCCGAATCACATCCTCCCTATAGACTTTGAACTCATCATAACTGAAAGCCAAGACACCCCTATACTCTTTTAATAACTCGACAATTTCAATCCTTTCTTCTATAGGGGTAGTCTTGTCTATCTTTACCATCCTAGGCTCTTCACTTGTTCCAATATTAATCTCCAAGTGGTCACATAGCTTTTTCTTTGACTCTTCTTTTTGTTTGTGACCATCTTGTCTATCAAAGTCCCTTTCTAAGGACACAACTCGCCTAGGGGGTGCTTTTATTTTATCATCATTTCCTGTATAATTACAACCCTCATCTTTAATGCTGATATCCAAATATGAAAATTCATGCATGTGAGTTAAAAATTTAACCACATGTTTGTCATCATCAAAAACTTGCCAATGATCCACATTATTAGGAACTGAGGGCCGAAAAATTACTCCCACCGAAATATTCTCATCAATCAAACCATATGGAAGTTAAAGTGTGGAAGCAACTACTGCAAGCTCGTCTACCTTTGAATTTTGTTGTCTAGGAATAACAATTAAGTTGAAAGCATCTAGATCATTGATTAAGTCCCAAATTGCATTCCTATACCCTTTTAATCTTTTCGACTTGCAAACAAATTTATTCTTTAACTGTTGTATGGCCAAGTCTGAATCCCCTTTGATATTTAGACATTTCACACCTCTATCCTTGCAAAGTTCCAAACCAAGGAGAAAATCCTTATACTCAGCCACATTATTGGTTGCATCAAACTCCAATCTATAATCAAATTTCAACACTTCACCATTTGGAGTTTGAAGCACAATCCCAACACCTTTTCCTACTCTAGAAAAAACACCATCAAAATTCAAGTACCACACTTTGTCTAATTCATTATCTTGAACTATTTCTTCAAAAGGCACAATAGAATTAGACAGGATGGCATAGTGACCAAGACCCTCATCAGTCCACCTTAACTCATTTTGGGGATTTTTGGAATCTTCAACATGATACTTTCTATACACTTCCCTATTTAACTTAAAAGTGTTTCCATCTGGGGTAGGGAGAGTAGCATAAGATAAATCCATTTGTAAACTACCACCCAAATCTGCAGCTGCCTTTCTATTCAACAACATTCCCCAAACATCCGGAACATCAATCACCACAATATCCATTTCAAACATGATATATGGAAATACTGCTAAGTGTACTTGCAAACCTTTAATCAATCCATGCACTTCAATCATTTGACTATCCAAGGCACACATGTTATGGTAAGGTCTCGATTTTCTTAAGTTTAATTGTTCCATCACCTTCTTAGTAATAACATTAGAGCTTGCTCCCGAATCTAGCACGCAATTGTGCAAAACTTTATCATTCACAAGTAGAGAAAGGTAGAAAGGCAAATTCTTTTCATTTTTCCTATCCCAATTCTGTAGAATTACTTGTGCGTCCTAGTAAGCCACGACTGGTTGTTTCTCAACAACACTCTTAGGAGGTTCATCTATGGCAATAAGTAGCTTCTCCCTTTGTGAAGGGATCTTCATAATTTCTGATACTGGAACCAAAATCTTTGCATTACTCAACCAACCACCTAAGTCAATATTTAAGTCTGCATTATTAGGCACATTAGACTTAGGGGAAGATACCTTGGGAACACTAGTTTGACCTTTATCTTGACCTTTATTTTCATTCCTTTGGTATGTAATGCCTCTATACTTAGCCATTTCTGCAACCTATTGGGGTGTGGGCTTGGGCCTGTACTTTTCTGTAGCTTTATCAACATTACCATTCATGAAGTTTCCACTACTTCCATCAAAACCCATCCAATCATAAATGCCACCGTAGTACCTTTCACCACACATATTTACTTGTTCATTTCCTTGGTTTCCATAATCATTTTCACATTCTTCAAGGAAAACTAGACAAATTGACTCCTCATGAAACTCACCACAAGGTCTACAATAACGTATAGAACGATGTTCTACCAAGTTGGTGGATTCAAAAGGATTAGGTGGCCTTTGATCATTTTTAGGAGGTCTTCTTGGCCACTTATCATTTGGCTTGTGTTGTTGTCTATTATTTTGGGACCTCTCCATAGTGATCAATCTATTTTGCAAAGCATTGATTTGATTGGTATGGTTTACTTCCATTTGCTTAATTAATTGAGTCAATTCTTTAATTCCATCACTTGATGATCCTTGACCCTCATCCTTCTTCTTCTTTTCATCATTTATCTTTGAAGAAGAACCTCTATTGAAACCATGAATGTTGGACTTCCTAGCCTCAAGCATATTCTGCTCAATTCTCATAGCTGTAGATTGTGTTGCTTCCAAAGTTTGAGGATCCTTATCCCTTAAGGCATACCTCATTTCTCCTTCAAATGCCTCAATATAATAAATCAGGATTGCAAGATCTAAAGGCTTGACATCATTATGAAGGTTTTTCACCACGCTATTAAACTTAGTGTTAAATTCTAACACAGTTTCATTTTCTTTCTTATGGCTAGTGGTAAGAGCAGTAAGTTGAAATCTATGTTCCTTTTGATCACCCCATCTCTTCTTAAATTCATCCAAAGTTGAATTAAGGGTGTTGAACTTATTTGTAGAAAAATCTGTGAACCAATCGACAACATCTCCTTCTAAAGAAAAGGCAAACAAGGTCATCTTCACATCTTCTTCGTTATGACCTCGACAATACTTATCCACACACCTATGAAAGCTTGAGATGTGAGAGTTGGCAGTTATAGCATTGTTCCCATGGAAGATAGGCAACTTGTCAATGGATTTCTCGGGAACATCATGAGGGGCACCTTGGATTGCTGCAAAGTTCAAAGGACTCAAAAAGGTACTCATTGTTACGTTAGGAGTATTAGTGGGATTATTAACAGTTGGCTGGTTATTAGTTTGGAACAAGAATTGGATATCGGTGAGTGCTTCTTCCCCAAGACTTTCAAGTAGTCTCCTAGGAGCAAGGCGGTTTAATCTCCTCCTATAAACCTTTTCGGGTTCGAGAAAAGAATAAACCACTCCTTGTGAAGTGCTCCTAGTAGTATACTTGCTAGATTTTTTCAATGGAATCGCCACTTGGAAAGGAATCACACAAAGCTAACCAATGCAAGCTCAAAGAATTTTAGGGACTAAAGTTTTTTATTGTTTAGTTCTTAAAATATTAAGTTAAGTCATTTTGACCAAGGATAAAAGACTTGTCCCCAACAACGACGCCAAAGATGTTGCCGTCCTAATACACACTTGCAAACATGAGCTATGTCTGACTCACTTAGTGTGTCCTTGGAGGCACAATGCCTAGGCTCATAGCCCATGCTGTCACTTTGACTAGAACCTCTTCCGTCTAGACTTACTCCTAGGGAAGCCAAGGGGCGTAGACCCTAGTTTCTAGATAAGTTTTAGAGTTTAAGTTCTAGGAGTTGATTTTAATTTTTTAAGGTTAGAGGGAGTCTATCCTATGATGCTAAGGCAACAATGCAAGATGCAAGGGTTAGTATGTCAAGCAAGACTTTCCCTAGGGAAATTAAGACTAGTGCCTAAGGTTGGGCAAGGGGTCAACTAGATGTTAGGGTGTTTCGTTACAATATGACTACAAGGTTTACAAAAAATAATTAACCCCAAAGAATACTAGATACAAGTACTTACAAATAAGGATGCTAAGATACAATGGTACAATGAAACAAGCTAACCACTTTTAAATGTATAGGATTTAAAGAAGATCAAGGCATTAGCATCATCAACACATCAGGCCTAAGCATGGCCCAATAGCACGTACTCTATTGGATTGCTCCTCAATGGCAACACCAACATTCACATGTCAAAGGAAACATAGAAGATTTAAAAGTTAAGGTACACGTATTCCACAATGATTATGATATTCAACACTTAGTTATTTAACCCACAAAGTATTATTAGATGATAGATTGAATTACAAGTATTAAGCCCAAGGTTTAATTACTTAGTGAGTTAAGGGTTCTTAAGATTGAAAATATTTTATTACCCTTATTAGATGTTTCACCAAAAACCTCCTCCCCCGATTGCCAAATAGCTGCTGGATGCTCAAGAAGTGAGGCAACGAGGCCTACCCTAGCTATCACAGTCAGCCCAAAGAATTGAGTTTTTATGGAAAGGACGCTCTTTTGCATCGTGAGACCGTCCCCGGCCTATCACCTTTCGTTGCCCTCCTCAATCCTCGTTTTAGATGGTGAAGATGGTGGTTTTAGGTACCCTATTAAGTCTATTAAGTTAATATATCAATTAGGTAGACTTTTAGGTGTGTTTTAGAGTGTTTTGACAATTTTAAGATGCCTTAAAAGTGTGATTTATTGTCAAGGCCGAAACTCACTTCAGCTTATTTTGTGTGTTACTTAAGCTTAGAAATAAAGAGCATTAACACATGTAAGGCATTGAAAAAGAGTTGAAATAAAGATTTAGTTTATCACCATGCACTAGATATGTAGCTTGCTATGAAAGAAACTAAATCACAAGGGAAAGAACAACTTGCCAAGAAGAAAACGAGATTATCACACTTATCTTATGTTTGTTAGAAGCATTAAGACCGAAGCATTAAGTGTGAAAAAGAAAAGGAAGATTTAAGCATATGCCTACACTATCAACTTATCCAACAAGCATTAACTTCAAGTGTGTTGGCAAATGGCCTTAAGATTGTTATAGCATGAAAATGAAAACCATTCACTAAGCTATTGAAGCATTAAACTTTTAGTGTGTTTGATTTAAGCATGTAAAAAAGATAAATCTTGATATAGCTTAAGCATGCAAGTAAATCCAACTAAGTTGATTATGTCCAATAGGCTTAAACTAAGGATTAGTATGTGTGAGATCTAGGCCTAGAACATTTTAATCCACTTGAGCATAAAAGATCAACAACACATATTAAAACCCTAGCCTTACTATTTGGGGTATTCCTCTCCCAAAAGGTAGGCAATTATTAGACTTATTAATTTTGGAAACAACTTGGAAAAGAGAGAAAGGTAAGCAAGAAATGACAAGCTAAAGAAACAAGAAAACAACTCAACAAGACAAACCATTAACCCCTACGTCCTAGGTTTGGAAGATGCCCAACATCAACCAAACCCCACGTCCTAGCTCAAGGCAATGCCAAAAATTGAAAGAAAGAAAAGATTTACAAATACCCTAAGCTACCCAAGGCTCACACGTGGGAGGAGGCCATACCACTCCTTCTTCCAAGCCAATGAGCCACTAAATCAGCAAGAAAACAAGTAAATCTATGCACAAGAAGCCCTAAAACTTGAAGAAAAAGGTTGAGAAATAACCACCAACTTGTATGAGGGTCTTGGAGTGTTGTGTGGACGTTTTTGGGTATCCAAACCCCCTCAACCAGATATGAAACCTGCAAAAACCAGCAAGCTATGCTTGCTGGAAAAGCTACACACAATAATCAAAGTGAAGAAAAACTTTTGCGTTTTAGGGCAAATTTTTTTTACAGAAAAATTTGATGAATTTTTTTACAGAAAAATTTGATGATTTTTTTTAATTTAGATGACCATTCTACTATGTTAATGCTAGCTGAAATATGTATGGAATGAGAGCATAAAGAGAAAGAGTTATATGAGAGAAAAGAGGAGTTTGTGTGTGTCTCAAAGGAAGACTCTTCCTTGAGGCATTCCCAATGAAACCCTTGAAGCCAAACCTGCAAGATCTAACACAATGGCATGCATACCATAGATAATATGGATGATTAAGCTAATAAGATGAAATACTTGCACCCTATCCAACTAATCAACATATATAGATCTACAAGAATACTCTTTGTAAGATCTACCCAAATAAAATACTTTACCCAAGATCTACCTATGCCATCATCATATCAAACCAAAACAAGATTACCTCATGTGTTGTAAGAAAAAAAGTACTTGTTGTTCTTCCAAAAATCCTCCAAATCTTCTCCTTTATTATTACTCAAGAAAATGGATCTTGGAGAAATACTTGCTCAAAAACCTTAAGAGCCAAAGAATGGAAGATGGAACAAGAAGAGAGAGAGAGAGTGGAAAATCAAGTAGCATAACAATAGCTCAAGATATGGTGTCTTGGGAGTGAGGAGAGGGATCTATTTATACTTGGAGAGACAAACTCACCCGTCTTGGATCCATGCCAAGTGTCCACCACCAAGCACAAGATGAGATCCCAAGGGTAGGGTGCACCATCTAGGGTTTGGATCATAGATCTATGGTGCAGATGAGTGTGAGAATGTTGGGATCAAGAAAAAGGGTAGTGGGAGGCTTAGGGATAAGTGCCAAGTGAGTGGAGAGAGTTAAATAATTTAAAAAAATTTATTTTGGAATTTTACAAGTGGGTGGGGGGCGTAACTTCTCAAGGAGGGTGCACCACTTGGGTGAAAGGCAAAGAAAGGGAGGCAATAAATGCTAGGAAAGGGAGTGGAGGTGAGTTAAGGGGAGACATGGGGGGTTAGGGAGAGCACACCACCCAAGAGGAAGGCCCACCACCCCTTCTAGAAACTCAATCCATCATTTATTTACTAAGGGGGGTGTAACTTCCCTAGGAGGGCGTCAGGGTTGAGTGGGTGAGGGGGTGAGGTGTCTAGAAAAAGGGTTAAAACAAGTTGGGTGGGTAGTTTTAGGCTAGGAAACCTCTCTCTTATCTTTTTCCACCTTCAATCATCCTTTTAACTCATTATTACAAATTTTTATTTTTGCCATGTTTGGACTTTAGCAATTAAAATTGTTGTTTTTGATTGACTGACACTCCAGGTGGACAAACCCGTAGAAAAATTTGTCCGATTGAGATGAAACTTGGTCCATGGATTAGGGGGTCTCATTCCATTTATTTTGAGCACAAATACCCCTATAAAAAGTCCAAGGACCTAGTTTTTACAAATTTTGCTCAAAAATAATCAATTAATTAAATAATTAAACCTCTAAACTTACGGAAATTTAATTAAAAATTAATTAATTAAAAACAACTAATCTAGACTCCATGGAATTCTGCGAAACTTTCTAAGATGTCTTGCATGGTCATTTACAATGATTCCTAACAATAGTTACCAAAAGATAAGCCCACTGGAACACCGTTCACCACTTTAGAGGAATTATTGCAAGTGTGAGGAAAAACTCAAGGGAAATCAATAATGATGAAAAGCCCAATTGATAACCCGAGGATTAAAAACCATCGGTGAAAGGAACTCTCCTAGTGAACCAATCCTGACCTAACTATGACTCATGCAAACCTATTACATTATTGACCCACGCAGGGGTGCGGAAATTCTAGTTACAAAAAGAAGTGTTGGGGCTAAAAATGCCCTGTAGAACCAAAATCTTCAACAAATGAGCATATGATGATGCATCTCTTCATGGCACATGGAGTTGACCACCTATGTTGGAGAGGCGGTCAACACTCCTTTTGTCTTGTATAGACCCACGCATATCTTGATGGGCTTGGGAATCTTCAAGAGACACAAATATTTGCTAAGATTGACACCATAGAGGTATTTTTTGGATCACTGAATGAAGTCTCCTAGTCTTAAACTTTCCTTTTCATGTTTAATTGGTCTTAGATAATCACACTGCACAAGAAGTAGTTTCTTATTTGAATCTTAATATACACACAACTTATGTTGCAGGGTCTGGAGCACTTTGATGAGATCTTGTGAGAGGCAGATGGTATTATTATTTCACGGGGTCATTTAGGGATAGATCTTCCACCAAAGAAGGTAGCCTTTGATATTTGATGTAAACTTTTTTCATATATCCATTTCCTAATGTTTTTTTTCCCATAGTAAATGAATATTGTTGTCATTGTAATCTGACTACAAGTCTAGTTGTGTCCCTGCATGGAGATATCTTATAAGTTTGTATTTTTACTAAATCCAAACTTAATGTTTCTCTGGATTATAAGGTAATGACAGTCAGGATTGATGGAATTGTCTAATATGCTCTCTTGGTAAATCTTATTCATTTGGGATTGTAATTTGTTAGTGTCAAGGGAGGCTCCAAATTCTTTACAGTTTCAAAGAAGGGATATTTACTTAGGTAATAGAGATAGTATAGTAGTGTGAAAAAGCAGACAAATCAAATTGTTTGGAGTACCATCAATAAGTTGTTGATGCCATCTTCTCACTGTCAAACATTTTCGTAGATCAAATTAGTTTGGAATTTGATTTGCAAGCCAGAAGGTAGGAGACAACTTGTATAAGTATTGCTGGTTTTTGTATTATAGTTCTCTCCAAGATAAGGCTCCACATGTCAAGTGCTCCTCTTCACAAGGCTGCACACTCTAGAAGACAAGCTCCTAAGCTCCAATTCTCCTCCTCCACATGTGTACCGAGTCCACAACAACCTACAAGTGGTGTTCCCTCCAAACAAGATTCCCTCTAGCCAAATGATCAACCTCTTGAAGTGTGCCATGTGGTATCGATGATCCTAGGGCGAAGCAACCTTCCTCCTAGTGCTTAGTGCTCCTCCACAAGATAACTCCACATCCTATGCCAAGGTCTCATCCTCATCAACATGTGTGCCATGTAGAAAATGTCAATGCCACATAAAACAACTTCCAAGTTCCTCCATAAGAAGTGTTCCTCCTCTACCACATAGCTTGAGTACAAGCATCCACCTATAGTAAGTGTTCCAATTATCAATCAACCAAAACAATCTAGGATTCAACAAAGGGCTAGGGTTTCACCATGTACCCCACATCACATGAAGTGTGTTGAATTTCATGTTAAACCCAACACACAACTAACAATCGAAATAAACTCTATTTATTAATTATTAGCACAACTAGGTTTTCAACGAAAATATAAGCGGAAGAACTACACATAAACCAAACACATTTGCACACGATATTTAGGTAAACACCCCTGGAAAAACCCTTACGGGAAAACCGGTTTTGAGTTTTATTTTATTAAATAAAATCTTGGGTTCTTGTCCTTGGATAATGACCCATTAGAGGAATTACAATGCTGTAGTTGATAGCCTAGCCCACCTGGTTGCTATCTCCCTCCCTGCCCCCTGCACCCTTTCCTCAGCCCTACCCACTCAGACACAAGTACATGAGCAAGACTCCCTCTTGCTCCTATGCATTCATTTTATGCCTCTCACCCTCCTTAGATATGCTTTTATAATCCCCTAATGACTAAAACCCTATCTCCAAAGTGATCAACGATCAATATCTGATCTTGATCTCTTGAGATCAACGGTTGTGACTTAATCT
The DNA here is from genome assembly GCA_000966675.3 of Picea glauca. Taxonomy (NCBI): domain Eukaryota; kingdom Viridiplantae; phylum Streptophyta; class Pinopsida; order Pinales; family Pinaceae; genus Picea; species Picea glauca. The sequence continues at coordinate 314,074 of JZKD02S1431549.1, forward strand.
CTCGTTGATATATCATCAACACTGATAGAGGGATATGCAAGAGTGTACAATGAGAACCTTGACAAACATAACCGCTAATGCTTGCAACATCATCTAGAGGATGGAAAAATCATGTTTCTTTTTCCAAATATGTAAAATGAGTATATTATAGTTTAATGAATACATTTTCATATTATTATATATGGTTTTATACTTTATCAAAAAATTCGCCAATACTTTACAAGGTTTTATAATTCAGTGAAAGATTCGCCAATATTTTACAAGAGTTTATAGTTCAGTGAAATATTCGCCAAATTTTTACAAGTTTATATAATTGACTAAAAGATTCGCCAAAAAATTATATATACATATTATATTATTGATAAAATAGCCTTCAATTTTTCCTATGTATCATGGGTATTCACCCATTTATTATACATATAAATTTAGGGGGGGTTCTTAAAATCACCCCTGCTACAAGTTGATCATGGATCTGGGTGATGTTCATGAGGTAACTAGTAACTGAGTATGATCTGGACATCTGCATGGATCTGAGCTTATTTTCAACACCATCTTCCTGCTTATGTTCTCACTTGGGTAGAGACTTACCAGGGCATCAAACGTCTCCTTGGCTGTCTTCTTCTCGGACAAGTGAGGAATCATATGATCCTTCACTATATCCAAGATCACTCGCATGGATCTGATCTTATTCTTCTCATAAGGTGCTAATTGCCGTAGATTTGTTGGTGTAGGAACTACTTTGTCAAAAATCTCCCAAACACCATTTTCCTTCAAAAGCAAAGTAACCCTTTCTTTCCAGGGCAGGAAGTTTGAAGCTCCATCCAATCTGTCTTCAACCTGAGACTAGTTGCTGCCATCTTTCAGATCTAAAAAATATGTCATGAAAATGTGCTTAGTTATTCAAGCACCAATAAAACCCAATTGTTGGGCTTCATATCTAATATATATGGTTTTGTAAACCCCAGATTTGCATTAGATCTGACTAATGGTCACTCAGATATAATAGATTTACTATTGTAAACCCTAGATTTGCACTAGATCTGAGTGTTGGTCACTTAGATCTAATAGATATTCTATTGTAAACCCAAATATGCACTAGATTTTACTATTGGTCACTCATATCTAATAGATCTGCTATTGTAAACCCCAAATCTGCACTAAATCTGACTTTTGGTCACTCAGATCTAATAGAGCTACTACTGTAAATCTAGATATGCACTATATCTTACTGTTGGTACTTGGAACTCTCAATTAGAGACCCTACTCTGATACCATGTTAAAATTTCAAACCTGGGTAAATTACTTCCTTATGATCTCAAGCAAAAAATTACTTGTTGAATTTAAAACATAAAATTTAAACCATAGAATAATTACACAATGGATGGAAATTAATTGGAAATCAAACAACAGAAGTACACATAAAATTTCTACCCTTCAGATTTCAACCTTTCATTAAAATTACTCAAAGCTTACAAGGGCTCCTGAACTAGGAAAATATCCCACCAAGAAAAAATATTACAAAACTACAACAAAACCTGGTTGGTCTGGTGCACCGTACGACTTGTTGGCCCTGCAACTAGACCTTGTACAACTGGGTGAAAAACCCTCTTGCGCCTTGTCTTTAACAATAGCCTGATCTTCTTCTGTTGTAGCAGTGCCTTGTTGGGTCGATCTCTTCTGTTGCAAATTGTTTCCTCTTTCCTCCTTTGAACTTGCATATTGAGTGAAAATCCTTTATCACTCTATCTATGTCTCATTTGTGTTACTTTAACACTATTTTCTGTGTCGACTCCTTTCACTTCGTCTTTCTTTTATAACTTTGAGTTGATGACCAAGTCTCCGTAACCCTAATCTCTCAATCAAATTAATGGTTGAGATTAAATCCCAATTGACGGTGGATATTATATCTAAATCAGTAATGTAAATACATTACATCTTATTAGACATTAATCAAATCAATATAAAAGTCTATTCACTTTAATAATTATCTTTAATCAAAGTGAATTACAAAGATAAGAAAGGTAATTTTTGGACGACTTCCACACATTCGACACTAGACTTGTGCGGAAGTCCCTATCCGATGCTACAAACATCAATAGTCAACATTGCAAATCTAGTTGTAGTAGGGGTATTCGAGAGTGTTGAATCCATTTTAATCCAAAATTGCAATTTTAGCAAAAATTACTTAGTTGGATTCCATTGATGACAAACTGGAAAAGGTTGAAACATAGAATGTTTATTCGTCTTCTGCTTCAAATTGTTATCTTATAAATATATGCTACAAAACAAATTACAAAAAAGGAGCCCGCACTATTCACCTAGAGAGCATGAAATTGAGAAAGAATGAATGATTGAGTAAATTTCAACAAAAATAAATGAACGCAATTCCCCCTATAAAGGGGCATTTGGTAACCATTGACCCACTAATGACATTAAAACATAAAACAAATGAATCCCACCCAAATTTAACACAAACTTCCTCCCATCCATTGGGGGGAGGTTGGTCATCATTTTGTTTGGGCATAGTGCTCAAACCATCTTTCATTGGCTCTTGAGTAGTTACATTAATGGTCAACCCTATTTTGTCACTAGTAGTAGGCATACATTCTCCAAGATAGCTGACAAAATAGTTGGAAACTTGTAATTTTGAGGGGAAAACTATGTGTCACTATTCCCCTGACATGTTAATTTGTCCTATCTTAGTGGTCTCTATAGTAAGCCTAGATTCTAGAAGTCTTAGAGGAGTCTCCACTATGAGCACCATGATGAAGCTTTTGTCAGGACCCTACTTATAGAGGAAGGTGTACCCCGCCAGTGGTCAAGCATTTGTTTGAGGTAATTTAGTTTGACAACAACCTCTACTTGTCATTGGATTTGCAAGGATAGGTTTGTTATGATTGTAATATTGCTAATCAAAGGAAAATCTATTTTCACTCATTGACTACCAAAAATAATATCATTATGGATTTTCCATAAGCAAAATGAGATTTCAATTATAATCATGTACCAAGATTAAGTGAAGTTGATATTGCATGGTTGGTTATCTCCTTGATGTCATTAATGTTGAACTATGTGTGTTTAATGTAATCTTGACTTGGTTGACATCAAGTGTCATTGATGTGAGGTCCTATTGGTCTACTATCATCAATGTGGTGGTTAGAAGGTGGATTTAGTGGTCCCTTATTAATATGGCGGTTAGAAGGTAGTATAGTGATCCATAATTAATGTGACTGTTAACATAAAGCTAATCACTAGATAAAGGGCTCTTATGTCACACTGTATCACATCATGTGACATAAGAATACAATTACAGTGTTTGTGAGAGTGGGGTTTTTCATGTAAGGGTTTTTTCCACTATAATATTGGAGTTCATGTTGTGATATTGTGTAGAGACTCTACTTCTCTTATTGCATTTTTGTTTGACACTGTAACACGATATTGAGCCATAGAATCGAACCTCCCTAGTCTTGGCTGCCATCATTCAAGTTCGTTGCATTTTTTTTTTCTTTTTTCGGTTTAATCCATCCAAAGAGGATGTGAAGCATTGCTCTTGAACCTTGTTCTAGAAAAAGAAGCCTTCAATCTGAGTTTTTTTTCCAGTGATTTTCAAGTTAGGATTATTGATTTTTTTGATGCATGTGTGAGTTTGTGCATTGTTCACTGCTAGTATTTTCTCAATCTGTTTTTTCAAGAATATTTTTGGTGTTGGTTACTTGAGTTACACCTATGGATTTAGGGCTTAAACCACATTATTTTTGGGATAGAACTTTCTTTGTTTTAGTGTGTATTGTAGGGTTTTCTTCTTTTTATCATTGCTATAGGGAGTGTTTGTTTTTTTGGCCCTTCTTCTATAGAATTATTGGTATCGATCTATATTTTCAAAAATGTTTCTTGGCTTGTTAGAGGGTTGTTGATTGGCTCTATTTTTTCTTTATGGTTATCGAAATATTTTGCCACTCGTGGCCCCTTCTGTACGGTTGTTTTATGTGCTCCCCCTACAATTCGTCACCCTATGACCCCTCCTTTGTTGAACACATGTTCTCATGACTTGAGCCAACCATCTATGAGTCGTGTTGACCTATGCACCTTATATACTCCAACAATGCAACCCTCTATGCACAAGAAAACCCCTCTTTTTGTGCATCTTTTGGTAGGCTACCCTATGCAAGTGTGTTTCTTTCCTTCTCCCCATGCATTGAACTTTCTATACATCCATATTTTTAGCAAGACTAACCTTGCATACTTGTTTGGGTGCCTAAGGCATGATTTTAGGGACTACTTTTTCACTGTATCTATCATATGGCAAACTAACACTATATATTTTTTAGCATAGACAACATTTTAGGGTTTGGCCACTTGCAAGAGACATGTTTCTACAACAGGGTTTGTCTCTTTCCACTATCTCATTGTTTCAAATATGGTTTGAGCTCAATATTTGGTTTAAAATGAGCATCTTTTTATGGTGGGATGTATTTAGTGTTCTAAAAATTCCATTTTTCTTTCTTTTTCCATTACTTGGTTTTTTTTCCTTGAGGGGGGATCATTTTTTACAAGTAACAGAGATCTTATGTTTCTATTCTTGTGGGTCGTGGGACCCTCACACATAGTGTGTCTACTTGAGATTTTCTCTTCAAAATCATTTTTCTTGCTTAGATTCACCATAGGTTTTGTAAATCCTAGCTTCATTCTAACAAACAATAATTATAACATCTGGAGAAAAATGGAGGATGTGCTTTGAATTCATGGTTTGTTATGGATTACCATGGATTATGAAAATGAGCTTAATATGATGAGAAGAAGGAGAGATGGCTCAATCAAGTTGATGAAGCCCGAGGTTAGATTTGCATCCATGTGTTGGATGAGTTGTGATTCAACATTCAAAAGTTGGGTTCTCTTAAAGATGTTTGGGAAACGCTAGAGATTTGTTTTTCTCAACCTATTGAAACTCAAAGGATGCAAGTTGAAATTGATTTAATGTACATGAAGCCACATAAATTTACCTTTCATGCAAATTCTTCCAAATCCTTGCATTCCCATTCTTCATCTAGTGTTGAATGGATTATGGACTTCAGTTGCACTTGTCACATGGTTAAGTACGATCATTATTCCTAGTGGCTTTCTCTGATACTAACCACATTGTTGATAGAATTATTATAGGAGATGCCATTGCATTGATGTGTGTGTTACTAATACAATCATTGTGGAGAATGGAATTGTGAATGAAATGTACAATGCACCTAATTTTAGTGTTGATATTCTTTTTGTTTACCAGATGTTCCATAATGGTAAGAATGTAGATTTTGGTCCAATCAGTTTGTTGTTAAGACATCAAAGACAAGTTCAAAATTATTGTTGTTGGATATATTGATTCCCATAAGAAGCTTTATAAGTTCTGAAAATTTACTCCATTTGATTTTTGTGAACACTCTCATGACTTTGTTGCTAAGGTTGATCTTATGAGTAGCTTGTGGCATGAGTGAATGGATCACTTGAACTTTTCAATTTTGCAATGGATGAGCAAGTTGAAGATGGTAGATGGTTTTCCCTCCTTATCTCTGCAAGATGGTGTTCGTGAAGGATGTGTTCTGAAGAAGCATCAATGAGAGAAGTTCAAGAAGGGAAATCCATGGTGTGGAACCGTTCCCTTTTAGATTGCTCCTCAAGCCCTCTCTTTTAGGTGTGAAGTATATATTTACATTCATTGATGATTATTCTAAGTGCATAGCAGTGTATTTTTTTAAACAAAAGAAAAAAGTCCTAGGTAAATTCTAGGAGTTCAAATCCATGGTTGTGAATAAATGTAGTCATAATATTAAAATTCTTTACATTGACAATAGTGGAAAATATGTTAATCATGATTTTGAGATTCTTTTCACCCAATTTGGTATCGATTTCTAATGCACTATACCTTACACCCCTCAACAAAATGGTGTCGTCGAAAGGAAGAATAACATCCTTGTTGAGATGGCTAGGTACATGCTTCATAGTAGAGGGATGGGCTTCAAATTCTGGGTTGAAGTAGTGGCTTGTTCATCTTATATACTGAACATATTCTTATAGGGGTTATGAGGAATGTGACACTTGGAGGAGCATAGAATGTTGTTGACCCAAAAATATGCTTTGGGTTCAACAGGATGTTTATCACTTTCATTTCTTCATGAGCTAGCTTGAGGGTTTCTTTTAGCAGCCCATTATGCATCGGTTCCGGTCGAAGAAAGTGGTAGGAGTCATAGTTGCTATGGCCCTTGGCCATTAATGTGTATCAATGGGCTAGTTTCATAGGTTTAATATGAGTGCATACTGACTTATTAGACACTAGAAGAGTATCATGCATCAATTTCAAAGTCACTTGATATCGGTTCAAGTCAATTACAAGGTGTTAGGCTCATTTTGGTCAGTGCCTCCAATATCAATCTGAGGGATAATAAGGATAAACATATTTCAAATTCATAGTGTTCCCTATCCTACTATCACCTTTTGGACATCCGTATAACAGTAATCAATATCGTTATGTCCATCAACATCTTGATGACACCCAAGTTGGTCCATTCCAACCTTCTCTGGCTTGTCCCATAACCATGATATTTTCCCCTAGGGGAGGCCTTCTTGGGATTATTTTTGAGTTTTGAAACCATCCCATATCAAAATTCCCTATGTCAAGGATGCTTAGTTTAGATTTCATGAAATGAGGACTCACTTGGCAAAATTTTTAACATTGGCCCCTTTCATTTGTCACTAGGTGGGTTATGTAAGAACATGGTATTCCATAGAAAATAAAATGGAATCTATTCATGATGTGGAAAATAAAGTGGTTTCTTCCCATAGGGTTCAGGATAAGATTTCCAATGGATTATCATGAGCCCGATTCCAAGTTCGTATGACCAGTCTACGAAGGGCGCAACTTTCACATCTCCTAAATGACCAAAATCCATAGTAGTGACTTTGTGGTCAGTTTCTATTCTGATATCTGAATTGAATGGAAAATCAGGGCTAGAGGTGATGTAGGGAAGTGCATGACCTTTCCAACAATATATCTTATGTCTGGTTTCAACCCCCTGTAGATGAGAACGAGCCTTCACAAATTCATGACTAGTTCTAGAGGCCAAGTTGGTAACAATGGTTCATAGTTAAAAAAATGTTGTTAATTGGCTCCACATTATAAAATCAAGGATTCCGTGCTATATTAGACTCAAATTCCTTTCCAACAATGCCTCATTTGCCTGATTTTGACATCAAAGGACCCAATTAGAGCTGTCACAAGTCTCTGAACTGGGTGAGGTAGGATGGTTTGACCAACTGGCATGGTAGAGTTTCATGGAAGTCAAAGCAGTGATTAACAACCTCATCATAGAAATCTATTGCCACCTCATCGAATTAATCATCGATACCTTTTTTGTCGATACTTTGTTTTCCTCGATTGGACATCATATGATGATGTGGCACCTTTCGTAAGATTGTGCATTTTGTGGGCCCCACAAGCAAATCAGGGTTTTTGAGCACAAACTTTCCTATACAAAATTGAGGGCCTAGGTGGCATTGGATCAGATTACTGATGCCATATTATAGACGAGATCGTTGAGACCCTTCTAACGGTGTGCTCTGCATTGAATTCTGACTTCGTCTCATTTGACATCATTTTCAGGGTCAACCAATGAGGTCAAGGTCAAAGTTAAATTCAAACCTTTGACCTTGCATTCATTTCAAGGAAAATAAATTAAGAATTAAAAATTGGGGAAATCAGAGGAGGGTGCCATGCAGCTTCTCCCATGCAATTTGCAAAAATTAAAAAATTAAATTTTGGAAAAAACAAAACCCTCACCCCCTCCCTCTCTCAGGTCATTTGACAGTTTGGTTGAAGGAGGGGGAGGGCGCTCTGCAACTTAGGCACTCTGGAGAAGAGGGTTTCTAGACATGAAAATAGGGGGATGAGGGCACTTTGCAACTTAGGCACTCTGGAGAAAAGGGTTTCTAGACATGAAAATAGGGGGATGTTTACAGGAAAAAAATAGATATTTCAAGCAAAAGGGAACATGTATCCCTTTCAACTAGTGATTTCTCTACTCATAAAATTTTGGTGCTGGTATGATGGCTTTCTTTCCTGGAATGAAATGGATTGCATGCCTTCAATTGGCCACTGTTTCATAATTTTATTGTTGGTGTGGTGTATCGTTGAGTGCAAGTTAATATTTGTGCATTCTTGTTTTTTCTTTTTCCCATAAGCATCTGTTTCCTATGCAAACATACAACGGGGAGGGGATACGAACACCTCTTGGACACCAGGCCCAAGTCTCCGGGGCCTCCTTAAATGTCCTTTAAAATTTTGGTTGTTTTTGCTGTTACAGGACTACGTGAGAAAAATCAGAGGTCAGGGGGTTTGAACCCACGACCTCCACCTTTTCCCACTCAAAAAGGGGCCAAATTCATGCAAAAAGCCAAAAGGAAGGGGAGGGGGTTGAACCCATGACCTCCCCTCCTTTTTGCTAATGTTTAAACCCACTATTTGAAAAAATTTAAAGGGAGGCCAAACCACCCGCGGGCCGCCGACCATGTGCACAGTAGGGCCACCACGGGCAGTGGCCGCCCATCCCATGTACGCCCGAGCTCCCCGCCCTCTACACCTGGCCAACCTCTCCGTCGGCCTGAGCTCTTCCCCATCCATGCTGCACTTCAAGAGCACCGGGCCACTGCTTCCAGCGGAGCCCTGACCACCTCTCGGTCGCCCAGCCCATGCCTCCACCCCTTTGCACACGACCGAGCTTAACCCTATCGGGATTGTCCCCCTCATTACCTCTATGTATGACCAAATCCTCTCGGCCCTCTAGCTGTGCCTTCCCCTCTGCAAACCTTCGACCACCTCTGCTAGGGCCGAACCCCACCTCAGACACCTCTGCCCGGTCGAACACCTCTCCGCTCGCACGCACAGGGATCGACCACCCCAAGGGCGCTCCTCCTCTTGATCGCCTCCATCTTTCCCTGCAAACAATGAGGAGAAAAGGTATGGTGCGGGTCGGTGGCTTTCCGGCCACCTGGGCTCAGCCACCGCCGCCCACAGCCCACCACCAACAGTTTGGAATGCATTTAATTTTTTTTTGGCATGGTCGTGGGGTTTAGCGCCCAGGTCGCCGAGGGGCTAGCAACAGTGGCAAGGTTTTGGAAATTGTAGCAGGGGTTGGTATATTACTAGTATACCCCCGGTAAAGAAACGTCCAAGAGAATACAAGGTGGATATGTTGTAAAAGTAGAGTTTTGTTTTTGATATTGTGTTGTGGCCTATTATGTTTCACTGACGTTTCTAGGTCTAATTATGTTCCACAACATTTTAAAGTCCAATGTTTCATGGAAATATCTTCTATTTTCTGTTTCCTATCTTATCTAAATGAAATTTCTCACTTTTGTGCTTACGTTTACATTAGTTATTTGTAAATTAGAGGAAAATATACTACAAGAGAACCATTATACTATAAGTAAAGCCATTAATTACAAATGTACATGTTAATTTTTAAGATGCTATTGGTGACCTGCCTTAGATTATCATGTATAGAATAATCAAAACATAGAAGAAGAGACATTGTTGGTCCCTCCCTATTTTCTGATTTGTACTCTTTTAATTGCGTAGTGAACACATGTTTCAAAGTGGGTAAATGGTAGTGGGGGGATTTGGTTGGATTCACCTGACTTGGCTATTCGTGTGGAATTGATAGCTACGGTTCGTGGCATAGATGATGCTGAAAAATATTTTATAGATCTCCTTGAAAGAGCAAAGAACCATCAATCATATGGTGCACTTCTGAATTGTTATGTGAGAGAGGAATTGGTTGAAAAGGTAGAGGGATTTCTGGAAAAGATGAAGGAATTGGATTTTGTTTCGAACGCAGCTCCATACAACAACATGATGAATATTTCTTTGAAAACATGTCAGCAAGAGAAAGTACCTCTAATTATGCAATAAATTCTTATCTCAATAAATAAAATTAAAATTATGAAATGTTGCAGAATTTTGTAAAGAGGGGCTCATTACTTCTCTGACAATTTTTTGTCTGAACTCTTCAATAAGAAGACCACCCTCGGCCAAAGATTAAATGTTATGTAATGCTTATTGCAGACCACCCTTAGCCAAAGATTTAATGCTCTATAACGCGGATTGCTCCCCAAAACAAAAGGTATTTGCATGCTAAGTTGTCTTTCATAATCAGGTTATAGTCTCATAGTAATTTATAGATTAAAATTATGTCTTGTGCATTGAGAGTCAACTTCAAGAACATGCCTAAGAAGTTTATTGTTGGATATGCAATTGTTTATCTTATGCACATAATATCGACTATAGTTATAATAATGAGGCACATAAATTACATTGGGTACTGCAATCGTTTCTCTTATGCACATAGTACCGACAATCCAGTGAAGTACAAAAATTACAAATGTGATAATTTGTATTGATTTTTCCTCTTTTCAATTTGAAGAATTTTGGATCAATCTTAAGAATTTAAAGTTTTCTTAGAATTCCTTGGGTTTGAGTTGGGCATCCCCCAATTTTTCTTGTGATTTAAACAAAAAACGTTCTTGTGATTTACAACAAAAAAGAGGCACAAATGAAGCATTATTGTAGAGACAATCGAAAAGATAATTACGCATGAATATGAAACATGTTTAATTTGAAAAAAAAATCATTATATTAAAGCATTGACCTCAATTTTTTTTAATTATATATGTTAATTGCTAAATGATGTGGAGATCAACCACTGGTTCAAGTCAAAACAAAAACAAAACAACCAGTGAGTTGGAGCGAAGAACCTAAATTTTTTGTTTAAATTAATGTTTTTAAAATCTTGAGAGTCTAAATGTGATCTAAACAACTGACATGCAACAAATGTTTGTAAAGAAATGGAACATTTGAAACACATTAATCCACAAAATAAAAATTCCACTCAATTTGACAGGTTAACCTTCTAGACTCCGCTTCCAACCATATCTATAGCATTTAAGGAATGGAACGCAAACTAAGAAATGGGACATTTGAAATACATCAATCCGCAAAATAAAAATTCCACTCAATTTGATGGGTTAACCTTTCAGGGTTTGCTTCCAGGCATATCTATAGCTTCTTAGGAGTGATCACAAATTTCAACTGACAACACGAAAGATGCACAATCCTATGAACTAAAGACTAAATTTATGCATACAAACACTTTTTTTAATCAAGGAACCTTTAAATATAAACAAATTTGCAATCAAACTCTTTAGAAGCGCAGTCAAACAAAAGAAACACTAAAAATGCAAATGATAAAAATGATCCCCTTCAAACTCATTTGAATTTTCCCTCAATTTTTCCTTTCCATGTCTTTGATTCCTCACATTTGTGCC
>JZKD02S1431549.1:360372-404821 GCA_000966675.3 Picea glauca
AACAATAATGAGTCATATTTACATCAAACACTATTGGGTCCATTACCCAAACCTTTGTGCTATGGGTCTTTCTTCAAGGGTTGACATCAATGACAACCAACCTTAATCAACAATACTGGCTCATGTAGAGGTATCTCTAGTTTACTGGAACAAGCGATCATCATAGTCTTCTCCCTCCATCTGGGAGAACCTCTAGTTCTGGATCTCGCAATGCTTACATTCATAAGTCTTCCATACACTGTTCTTCATCACAACTTTTAGTTCCTCTGCTTGATTTCTTTTAGTGAGTTCATATCAGGCTACTAGTCTTGTGATTCTCGATACACCAACTGGTTGTTTTGTCTATTCTTTCTCTCTTGGAATCTTCATGTTCTTCCTCATGTTTCTCTTTATCTCTTGAGTTCATGGAATTTTCTATAGATTCCATGCCCTGAAGATTCCAACTTCTTTCTTTTATCATAGGATCATGGATTTGGATGGACAACTAGGGATTACTTTAAGGCTTCCTTTCGAAGAAGACTTCTTCCGAAGTCACACTGAACATGTACTGCTTTTCATGGCTGTTGCTTCATCATCTTCAATGGATCATAGGATTTAGGATTAGCTCCCTTCTAATCCTTTCTTCATGCATGAATGCATGCTCTTCTTTTGGGAATATATAATCGACGCCCTCCATCTAGGAGAATCCACGCTTCCGTCTGCATCTTTATTGCCTTCTGCAAAGTGTCACAAATCTTTTCCAATTTCCTCTTGATTGCTGACTTCTTTCTGTCTTTACTTTTTCAAGGTTTTTGATTTCGACTTATCTTGTAGCTCGTCTTGTAGACATAGTGATAGCAGTGCTTATCTTGTTGTTCTTCCATAAGTGTAGTTTCTCTTTGAACATCTTATATATATGCAAGATATGTACAAAAACTATGTAAACATGGTATGTACAAGAGCTATGAAGAATATTGTTACCTTGTCTTAGAAGAAGTCTGTTTCATCCTGCTTAGTCTTCTTTGTAGGTTCCTTTTCTTCGACAACTGATGCTTCGTGTGTCTCCTTCATTTTCTTTATCTTGGGACAATGATTCTTGTAGTGACCATACTTTCGACAATTGAAGCATTGTATTCTTGACATATCTTTCTCTTGTGTTCATTGTGGATGGAGGGTACATCTTGTGTTCATTGTATGGATGGTGTGTTATTCACTTAACTTCTTTCATTTTAGTTTCAGTTATTTCAATATTTTCATGCATTAATTGAATAACATTTAATATGAATCTTAAGTAAAGCACTAGATAATAATAGATTGCATAAACCTGTAAGATATGTTCTGGTAAACTATTTCAGTGGAATATTCACAACAATTTACAGATCAAGACAAGGAAGGCCTTACCATACAAGTGTTAGCTCATAGCAAAGGGGGCTTATTTTATGGTGAATGGGCTAAGAAAAAATAAACCCATTCATAGAGTCTATCTACTTCAGTCCCGACGGACTGGTCATCCTCCCTCACCACCTTTCAAAGAGCATCCATTAATCCACCTATGTCCTAAAGACAGGGCATTCCTTACCATACAAGCATTGGCTCATAGGAATGAGGGATTATTTTTAAAGTGAATAGGCTAAGAAATCCAGCTCCCACTTGCGTCACAATTGTCCGACAAATAAAAACCTAGAAGGATTTTCGATGTTCCAATATTTTGTACTCGAGAACAGTAAATCCAATAGAGCTAATAAATATTGAAAATTGTATCTTGTTACACCCCTTTAGAGAGTTTTGGATTCCTTCCTTTGGTAGTTTTGGTGTCTGTTCAACACAGGTTGTAACAATTCCTCTTAATAGATTTGGAGAGAATTAGGTGTAAAGAGCAAGCCTCAAATAGAGAAATTGGGATTCTGATCAAATCTATGAAATCTGATTTTAGATTGAAACATCTGAAGTAAATTATAGCTGAAGGACGAGGTTAAATAGTGAACAACCTCCCATGAAGTCCATAGAAGCTCATTTTCCAAACAGTAAACCACAATGCCTTCAGTCAGATATCGATTTCAAACAATAATATAGGTAATGTTCCTCCCCATAAAAACAATGTATTAGTCTTTCTTCTGTGATAAACTTGTGAAGGAACTGTTTCACCTACTCTACCTCTCTTGGCAGTTTTGGTGTCTGTTTGTAACAACTTCTCTTACCAGATTTGGTGCAATTAGGTGTCAAGAGTTAACTTCAGAGAAAGAAATATTGTGGAAGCTGGTCACATAATTGGAATTCTAATCAAATTTATGAAATCTGCTTTTAGATTGCAGCGTCTGAATTAAATTATCGCTGAAAGATGAGTTCAAAACAATAAAAATCCTCCCATGAAGTCCACAGAAGTTCACCTACTAAAAAATAAACCACAACGCCTTCATTCAGATATCAATTTCAAAGAAGGATAGAGGTAATGTTCCTCCCCATAAAAACAATGTATTGGTTTTTCTTATGTGAAATTCTAGTGAAGGAACTGTTCATGTACTCTACTACATTTATGTATTTAGAGCTTCTTAAACATTAACAAAAAGTGGCAGGTATTTACCACAGATCGGGTGTATGGAACGACAAAAACTAATACCAGACAAATCATGGTCATCATTGAAATATTGTTTGCATATTTCTTGTTTGAACACTAGATCCTAAACAACTTCCCTTAGATTCAATTTACCTACTCGGTAAATATTTATACCTCAGTAACAACTACTAAACAAACCTTTCATACATCAAGCAACCCTCAAACCATAGAACCAAAAATTACTCAGTCCTTGCAAGAAACTCTGACCATTTTCTCCGTTCGCAATCAAACAATATTTGAATGAATAAACATAGCATTATAGTCTTCCAAATCCATTTTGGAAAGATTTATGTTCATCTGGCAACAATATATAGAAGGATGGGAGTGCAATAATTGGCTAGGAATTCCATAATAGCATAGGTTGAAATTTCAACTGGTATATTTGGCATCATAAATCAAGGCTTCTCTCCATCTAATCACTACTGTCTGCAATTTTTCTAGATCCTTTTCCACTTATCTTCCCAAAAGATCCCTTGGATGAGATTCCTTTGAAACTGTTTCTCCCCTCATTGAAACTCTTAGATGGTCTTGGCTTGTTAGTTTTTGAAGAATCAATGTCGGTGCTGCTCTCTTTTGGAGGGACAACTACTAATTGTGCTATGCTACTGCGACAGAAAGGGCAAGCTGGAGGAAGAGAATAGGTTGTGGTAGGATTATGTTTATTGTGACAACACAGTGCTAGAGTGTAGAGGGAACACATTTGATTCCCACAGTCCTGAACCTCAATGGTACACAATTGATCAAAGCATATGCAACAAGCCTCAGATTCACTAGCCTGCAGATTGGCACAAAACAAAGACAACCAATCAGTTGCAATGATAATTGCTTGGCATTTGAAGAAAAGAGAAAACTGATGCAACTTCTGAGTCTGATATGTGTCTTAATTCTATCAAGTTCCAACCAATCAATATAAATTTGAGATGAGAAGCAAGAAATATTATCTTCAGTGCTATCTTCTTGATCAGTAGAAGAAGACACTAAAGTGGTCGCTTCAGATAAAATGTTTTTATCCCTTGCTCGATTGGCCTCCATGAGGGCCTTTTCCAATAAGAGCTTAGCCTCTGGATTGAGTTGACTTATGAATTTCCATGGTGTAGGCCAAACCAATGGCTCTGCAACACTGAGATTCAGTAAGGCTGCACATGCAGAGTGTTTGTATTTAAGGGCTACAACATACGGGATGCGTCTGCCAAGCAAAACACATTAATTAGTAGTCTATGGAAATCTCTCCGTAAATTATATTTTTTTCTCTCCTATTACAATAGTCCTATCTATAACCAAACTAAAGATATAGTAAAGTTTGGGAGTAAACAGGGGGAATGAAGTTGTGCCTGAGAGAGAGTTAAAGATGTTCTTACCCAGATGCATCTCGCTGAATGCAGTCAACACCCCAAGCCAACAATTCTCGCACAGAATCCAAGCAGCCTCCTCGAGCAGCAAGGTGAAGAGGTGTGCTTCCTGGGCGCCTATAAGGAAAAAAACATACAAACATTGGTGGGTCTGATTAAATCTTGGTGCAGAAGGCATATTTCCTATACAGTCACAAACAACAGAAATGCAAAGTTGACAGAATTTCCTTTCAAGTTCTGATAGAGTACATGCTGTTTTGGAAAGAAAGATACATTTGGAACAAACTTTCAAGAAAAAAGCTCAATTTTTACGAAAGAGGCACACATGTTATTAACATGAAGAAAATTTCAGATGTGCATATAGTTTCAATGCCACAAAGGAACTAATTACGAAACATGGTGGATTCATTTCTTACCCATGAGCTCCAGTGGTTGCGCAAACTAAAGCCCCATTTCTCAACAACTGAACAACCCTGACATGTTTAATTCAGGACGCAATATGTAATGAAGTGGATCCAACCCCATCTCTCACGTTTACAAACCGGGAAAATCCCCTACATATTTAAGTTAAATGGCCATGTTAGTCTCAAGAGAAAAAGAGTCAGCCTGCAAAATCTTACACAACATAAAGTGAAACCATGGTAGTCACACAATCCCCTAGGACATCAAGGCCTTGGCTTCAAACAATGGCGAATTTTCATAAATAGTATTCAGGGCCCACAAATAACGTGATCTCAAAGGGTTGAAAAGTTAAGTCATTGATATCTCTACTCAAACTTCAAAAAGTGCTTCCCAGCCATGACTCCATAGGCATCAAACTCATGACCAATGGTTGGTAAACATCAGATCCAACCCAAAGAAGAGAAAATAAAAGCAATCCATACTTACCAAGTGTCTGCAATAGACTGAGCAGCTGAGAGAATGGCTTCCAAGCTATTTGTATGCCCATAGTTTGCAACATATGGCTGTAGACCCCTAAAAAAAAACCGACTTCAGGACTTCCTGCGAGCGCTTCACCTTCCAATAAAAACCCATACCAGGATGGGTTAATGGAAATCCATGCTGTTTAGAACTAATGAATACAGGTGCCTTCACAAGGGGACACCATTTATTCTCAAAATTATAATCAAGGGATGTCATCCACAATTGGATCACCCAACCGCCTCACACTGACCGCCCACATTCACAATTGGATCCCTCGACTGCCTTCTCATATATCGTGCAAATAGGGATGGGACACATCGATGATATATTTAGTAGAGCGCACTGGTATCTAGGGATGGCAGTGGTATCTAGGGATGACAGGTGTTAGATTTTAATAGGCTTTCCACAGAGGGCAAAGCCTAGAAGAACCACCCAATAATTATTTTTTCCTTGGAATAATTATTGGGGAAATCCACTATGCACTTCCCCTCATTTCGAGGATGGTATCCAGGTAAACCAGATTTTGTAGAAAGCTTAACGTGCTCATTTAAGAGCTCAACATGTCACTTGCCAGAATTGAACTTTGGTGAAGGAAAACACCCCTCAACACAAACCACTCAAGTTAAACTCAATTCACATTTAATTTTAATTTGTTCTCTCTATATATAAAATTAAAATTAACATTAAAATATATAATAAATAATTTTTATATTTTTTTAAAATGAAATTAAAAAACACTGTATAACAACATTTAATATTTCACCCCCTTTAAGGATATTGGCAGAACTAATGTCATATTTCTCTAATCAAGAGGCATATTTTTGCCAAGGAATAGTCAAACGTAGAGAAATGAAAAATCCAGCCATGGAATTCACTCTCGCAAATTTATCTTGGTTTTTTAGTGAAGTATTCTGGAGTGTCAAGGACTTTGCTTTGCCTTAGGAACATGCACAAGAACAAGGCCTAATTGGGGGCCTTTGGGGCCAAATTGGATCAAACAAAAGGGAAACCGTTTCAACTACAACCGTGATGATCGATAGCAGCCTACCAATTTTGGTTTCCCACTCATAATTTGTCCCTTAATTTTAATTTTAATTTTTTCCCTATCAACCCTCCAACCAGAGCTTTCCCATGACCTTTCTGAGGCCATATCTCGCTCATCCGGAGCCCGATTTGAGCCAAACGAAAGACAAAGGAAAGATGATGGATAGAGATACAACATGAAGGCACAAAAAATTAGGTTTGTTTCTGTTTGGCTATTGGCACCCAAAGTTTTGGGTTAATATCTTGCATACACAAAAATGAAGTTGTGCGCTCTCATTCCAATTGTGCGCATAGATGCACAATGATTGACAAGAAGTGCATGCCGGATACACTTTTTATATTCGTGCGTCAGTGCCAATTCTTCCAATGTGCACCATAAATCAAGAAGACGCACGTCAAAATCAAGAAAATAATCGTTCGGAAATCTCCTCAAATGATTACTGCCAACAACACGAGGATATGTGGAGTAGCCAGAAGAGGAGATGGAAAGGTAGTTAAGATTGCTCTGATTCCAGGAAGGCTACATGGAATGCAGGTAGGTGAAAGAAACATGGGAGACTATTAGTCAATAGAGCGAGTGGAGCAGAGCTGAGAGAGATAGAGCTCTAGACTCGAGAAGGATATAAAAGGAAGCATGGATGATACAAAAAACGCTATTGATTCATAAAGTTACTCTCTCAGTTGATCCATTGAGTCATTTCTTGTGGTTCATTGTTGAAGAGATCATTATGAGCCTCTGTAGTATTGGAATGTCTTTAATTGTAGTATGGGTCTGTCATCTATGAATTGTATGAAAGGATGCATAAGGCGCAATGTATTGCAAATTTGGGAATTATCTGAGGGAATATGAGACCTTGTTGCTATTGATATATGTTTTTCTTAATGTATTCTTGTGATTGATGGAATCAGGATGATAATAAAGCTGCAATGATTCTGAGATATCATATGTTACTTATGTGGTATTTGGATATGTGTGTGTATTGTTTTTGCATATTAATAATAGTAATTTGTCAGTTATAGAATGTATGAATGTCAACCTAGATGGATCTCTGTGTGTTTAGCCCTTCATCCCTGACACAAGAACATACAGTCTTTGTGATCCTTATAGCGTCTTGGGTGAGAGCTTCTTTAGCCTTGGTTGAGGATTGATATGAGGATTCTTTGGGGTTTTTGTTGCTGAACTCTGGATGAACCCTGGGTCTTAACCCCCCAATGTTAAGAAGGAAATGTGCAAGCGTGAAACGATCCAACAAATGGTTTTGTTGCCGGGACCTGAAAGTCTTATATTGAATGATGAAGGAAAAGAATGAGGTGGTATCCATTTCAGAAGGAAATTCAATATTGGTTAACTACAAAGGAGCATGAGTTTTCCCAGCAAGAAACTCAAGGTTTGAGAGTCAATGCGAAACAAAGTAAATATAAGTATATCTACACTGATATGCATAATCTCTTCTTTTGTTGAATTTCCCTATTTATTGTATGAATGGATGAAAAGGAAGATTGCCTCTAATACTTCTTTGAGGCCACTAGAGATGATAGTTTGGGACAAAGCCACGATTGATAGGTTGAAGGCATTGGAAAACAAGTGGGATTGAGCCACTGATTTCTGGTTTGCTCGAGCAAAAGAGGGGTATATCATTGAATTTTTTGTGGAGTACATTGATTCTTTTAGTGAGGTTGAAAGAACATTTGTGGAAGGTCCTAGGAAAATATTGTTGGGAGAAATCCTGCTCTAGATATAGATGATGTTAGTGGAGAAATGGATGATGCGCATGGAGCTCGAAAGGATGATTGAGTAGACTCCCCTAGTGCTAGGGGGGTGAAAATATGGGGGAAAAGTGAGAGAGGAGATGGATCCATTGAGGAGGATCCATAAGATGTTGAGATGAGGTGAGGAATGGGATAGATCCATAGGAGAAAAGGAGAAAAAGAGTTGAGAGATATGAAAGAAGAGTTGAGTTGAGAAGGAAAGCGAAACATAGGAGTTGAAGAAAGTTAGCCAAGGATGCACGACGAGGAGTCGGGCCCAGTATGAAGAGAAAAGAGACTGCACCCGGAGGAACTGTAGAAATGTGTGCTATTCCAGAGAGAAGCACAGATGTGGATAGGCCTGCGAAGAGGCGCAACATTGAGAGTAGGGTGTCCAATGGGGATACTAGTAATAATAGTAGTAGTAGTGGTCGTAGGGGCCTAAGGGACGAAGTATGAACACCTTGGCTATTGTGGAGTGCCAAAAACTTGGAGGAAGATGAGGCGCATAGTAGAGGTGTAGGAAAATGAGTGGAAGATGGATGCTCCTCTAGTGGTGGGGGGAGAATAATTGGTGATAGTAGATGGTCTTGCATGGTTGTAGGTAGGAAAATCTCTAGGTCACCTCACAAGGAATTTCAGAAGAATATGGACTTACCCCCCCTTTGAACCACCCTCCTTGCACATTTATAATCAAGAAGAAAGAATAATAGATAGTGAGATGATTGGAGTAGGAGAAAGAGTAGGAGATAGAAGAGAAGAGATGAGTGAAGAAGAGGAAGAAGTTAGTGCTACTTCACCAAGAAGAGTATCGGGATTGAGAACCCCGACATCCAGTAGTTAGATCGGAGTAGTTCGTTCGAGATTGAAGATGGTGACTCGGGATAGTACCCTTAGGTTTCCTGTGTTCCATAGAATGGGTAAAGATGATGCAAAACACTATTGGTTCACATGTGAAGCAATATGGTATGTGAAGAGGATCAAAGACGAAGCAAAACATATTATGCAACTAGAAACCACGTTCAGGGAGAGATCCTTGACATGTTACATGAAGTACAAGGCCAATGCACTGGTGGGACGTAAAAGGTCCCTAATGGAGATCAAGAGAGATATACTAAAGGAATTTCAAAATCCCAAGTTAGAGTCTCAATGTATTATGGATATCAAAGAGATCAAGTAGAAATAAGGAGAAAACATGTGGGATTATGACCAATGGTTCAAGATTTTGTTTGATAGGTTGACGTTCCAAATTTAATATGTACAACACCGAGAATGGTTTATTGTGGGGTTACTCCCCTATATCTGAGTCCCACTCACCTAGCAGAAGGTTAAAACTCAAGCAGAGGAAATGGAGATTGAGATGAGCTTGGAGGCTACACCTAGAGGGGAAAAAACATTGACAAGATTGGTGTAGGTGCACTCGCAGTTGGACAACTTAACAATGTAGTTGCAAAGATATGGCCAAGGGAAAAGTTGTGTGAAAGAACATATGGTGTACGACATGTCAGCCTCAAGGACATCGCAGTGATGAGTGTCCTATGCTTGAAAACTATGTGGCGACGGACATGCTGAGTCCATTTCTGACTGGACCTCAGGAGGAGTGGTGCGAGATCTGCAAATAGTGGGGCCATGTACCACTTCGCTTCCCAACTTTGGAGAAGTATCATAAAATGCATCATACTCCATTCTATGAATTCTATAAGTCAGTGGGACATGATTTAAAAAACTATCGACTACTCCAGCTGATGCAAGACAATACCCATGATGCATTCCAGGTACAAGAAGAAGAGAAGGGTGGTGATCATAGAAGTGTTGAGAGAAGAGGATACCAAGGAGGCCCCAGAGCTAGATATGGGCATGGATGCAGACGAGGGGGAGGTAGGTCCCCCAACTGTTTCAATTTTGAGAGATTGGTCATGTATCAAGGTTTTGTACCAAACCGTGTGCCCTTTGTGGGTACTTTTATAGCCTCGAGCATGTCACTGAGGACTGTTCCAACTTAATGAAGAAGTGAGAATAAAAGAAGACACATTGCAATATGGTGCATACATAGCCGTGCAAAAATAAGAAGGAGGTGGAGGTTGATGTCCGGGTGGTAACATGATGAGGAGTGAACATAGGAATGGACTTCGAGCATGGTGAAATCTCAGGTCTAAGGTTAGAGGGGAAAATCAAAAGGGCTACACAACTCCTCCTAAATTTGATATTGCTCAACATAAGTAGTTTTCTGGGATGTGTAGAGGGTCCTTGAAGAATTAAGAGCATGAGAAGAGCTGCAACACATGACTCAAAGGTTGCTTGAGGAGGCTTGTATTAATGAAGAAGTCTAATGCATGACACAAAGGTTTCTAGAAGAGGCTTGTGCCCATGGATATTTACAGTGCGCGATGCAAAGGTCGTTAGAAGAATCTCACATGCAAAAAGAAATACAACACATGATGAAAAGGTCCTTGGAGGAAGCACAAAGATAGGAAGAGCTGCATCGTGCTAAGAAAAGAGCAATTGAGGAACATCTCCTTGAGGGATTGAAGCGCACTGCACGCGAAAAAACATTGTGTGACTTGGGTAGCAAAATAGACACTGAAGATCAAGTAAGTAATTTCTTATATTTCTATTTGAGATTGCTAAACAATATTGATGCTGCAAAAAAGTTGACACAAATTTTAGCTACTTTCATGGGGGAAAAAGGGATCGAGAAGACCATATCATCCCCCTACCAGAAAGAGATCTTTGTTAGGTCAGCAAGAAAAAACGCACAAGACGTGAGTTCAAAATGACAACAGAGCTTGGTGGGTATGACATGGATGGATTCATGTTGGATTTGGGGTTTGAAATGAACATTTTTTCGAAGAAATCCTGGGACTTGATGGGTAAACTAAGTTTGGTGTGGTCACCCATCTAGTTGCGGTTGACAAACCAATACAGGATCTATCCTATAGGCCGACTGGAGAAATTCGAGGTGAATATAGAAGGGGTGAAAATGAAGGATGTCTTTGAAGTCATAGAGACTATGAATGAATCCGATCCCTACCCTGCACTCCTTAGCATTTATTGGGGCTTTGACAACAATGTAGTGATGAATTTGAAGAAGAGGCATATGCCATTTGAAACAGACACCCTATGTGTGGTTGCACCTCTAGATCCTAATGAAGGAGATAGATACAATGAGTTAGTGGATGAGGATGTGTAGAGTTGTTTACGTTTAGATTGGTCAAGATCCAAACAACAACCTCACGAGGATATGGATCCCCCTGTGTTTTTATAGAGGTGGTACTCCTCTTCGGCTGAAAGATTGGAAGATTCTTTGTATGGTTTTGCAATGAATGTAAAGGTTGAATACTAAAGATAAAACCCTGAGATATCTTCCAAGAAATATTATATATACGAATTTACAACCCTTATACACAATTATACAAATATACATCAGATCATTTAAAGAAAAGATAAGATAAAATGTGCAAACAAAGATTTGTGTCTACAAAGTTTTGAGTCTCCCTTCAAAAAACATTCTCTCTTTCCAGTAAGATAATCTGAACTCAGAATATGCTATTAATTTTACAAGATAAATAAATGAAAGGTCTTTAAAGAACTTTAAATGATAACTTCATTACAACCCAAAAATGATTTTGATAGGAAAGACATTTGAAATCACATGCTTTCAAATCAAAGTATGAAAAATCACTAATGTAATGCCTTGAGTAGTTCTTTGCAGGAATTTAAAAAAAAAATACCCCAATATGATAAGTTCAATAATTCCAGAAACTTAGAAAACTAAAACAACTTCAACAAGGTCTCAATGACTACTACTTGAACCAAAATGAATTCCATTTTCTTTTTACAGGCAGTGATTGTGTGCCTTTGGACCTGAAATGTTACAACATGATTGAAGATTTCAAAGAAAGAACTGCTCAGATCCATATCTTCCTATTCTTAATACATTCATAGAATATTTGATGGAAATAAACATAAAAGGAAAATAAGTAGAGGAAAAGTCTTAGCATGCCAGTCCATCGAATCTTAGAGAGATAGAACTTTGCTTCTTGCAGACTCTTCACTATTGTAGAAACTTCTCACTACTAACTAGTTTTCCCATATTCCTTCTATGAGTTATTGATTCAAAATCATTTTGACTGGTGAATGAGGGACATAATCATTAATAACATGAGTTGACAACATATATGTCTTGAAATGAGAAATTGCTTTAACTAGTGACAATGCTTGTTTTTCAATGATTGAATAATTCAATTCATAATCATGAAGTGTTTTGCTCATGAATGCAATTGGGAGTTCTTCTTGTTTATTTTTTTATTTTTCCGAGTAAGTATAGAAGCGATGGTTTCATTTGAGCCAAAACAATACAATACAAACTCTTTATCAAAATCTGGGCTAAAAAGAACAAGGACAATAGTAATGGCTTGCTTAACTTCTGTGAAAGCCTTCTGAATTTTTGATGTCCATTCAAAATTTTGATATTTCTTTAGTAGCTTGTTTATGGGTTTGAAAATGGGAGCGTAGTTGGGGACAAATATTTGAACAAAATTTATCTTCTCAAAGAAGGATTGTACCCCCTTTGTTGATGTGGGAGGATTTCAGTCATTTATGGATTTTGTTATCGCGCAATTTGTACTTGCCCAAAGCCAAAGGCAAGTGGATACTAAATTGGCATAACAAGGAGGATGTTTGATTAATAAGATTTCCGTGGTTGGGGTTTTCATGATTGATGTCATATCACTGTCACCTTAATATGACACCTCTCTCTATTTAGGAGTAGTACCCCAGGGGAGATGTCCCCAGTGACCTAGGGGTTTGAGAAGGATAAGGTAAAATTTATGATAAAATCCCACCCCTCTCACAGGTCACTTAGATCAGAAGTTCCAAGGTTTTACTAAGACGAAACAAAATATATATTAAATGTAACTGCCCAGAACAAGACAACAAGAAGACATGCTATTTGCAAGTACCATATGATGTCAATGCTTCATAAAACCATGAATCCTTGAAAGATAAACAAGCTGATGTAAAACTGAAGAAATATAAGTATTTATAACAAAAATATATATTTAGCAACAACTACACAATTATGCCTCAATAATGCTTCAAAAGTATAGGAAATGATAGCCTAAAATTGACAAAATGATAGTAATTGTCAGAAGCAATGATGGCAATGTATTATCGGCTTTTAATCTTGATTTTAAGATGAATTTTCTGCTGTTATAGATGGATGTAGCAGTGTTTAGCAACAACAAAAAAATAGTTAGTAAGTTAGTCTAATTTAGAGTTAGAAAAGGTTAGTAAAAGTCTTAGGGAAGATGGTTTAAGAGTTGTTTTAGTCAATCAATCACTTGCAAGGAGTGAACTAGTGCCTTTTAGGGTAATGGAGTCAAATTTTGTAGCGACAATTCTTAGAGGAAAAAACAAATGATAACAAGTGATCTAAAGGGATGAGTAAGATGATTGAGGTGTTAGTAACCTAAGTCCTTAATATCTAAAACGCTAGAAGGAAATAATGCTAGAAAGTAGGTAAACCTAGGCCCTAGCGATTTCCTTCTTCCTTAGATCAAGCTTGAAATAAAATGTAAGAATATAATGAAGCAATGCTACTAGAGTGCTACAAAGGTAGAGCCCTAGTGTATTCTTCAAAAAAGATGTTTTCTAGCAAAATCAAGTAGGTGGAAAATTATAAGAAAAAGGACAATAACATATGCTTTTTCCCTAGGGTTTCAAACTAGCAATTTCATAATCTTAGAAATGAACAAGAAAATGTACCATAACTATTGAAAATAAATGAATAATTGCAGATTTTACTTACTTCATCAAGAATAATCTAGCCACAAAACCCTAGCTGAAGACTTTCCACCATGAAAATGCCAAAATATACCAAGAAAAGCCTCTCCAAGAAGTTGCACACCACTTAATTTCAGCCAAGTACCCTTAAAGAGGGCCAAATTTCAGACCTCACACTTCTTTGAGTGAAAGATCATGAAAAATATAAGAGGGCCCTTATTTATACAATAATCATGACCTTTAATTTCAATTTAGGTCAAAAAAGGCCGACATGGCCAAATTACATTAAAAATCTAGTTTTTACACAAATTTAAAGAATTAAACCCTAAAAAGTGCAATAGAGGTGATGTCATACCCTCCTAGGGTGATGTTGGGCCTCATAGGTGGGATGTTAGGCTCCATGATCAAAACGTTAGGCCTTCCAAGGCCTCCAGATGATGCCACACGTGCCACTTGGCACACAACTGCCTCCATCATGTTCATCTGACGTTGGGTGATGTCTAGGGTCACAAGGGTGATGTCATGGGCCTCCCAAGGCCAACGTTCAGGGGGGAGATAAAGATCCCCTTAGGTCCATGCCTGCCAAAGTGTCTCTGGTAGAATGTCCTTCTCTTTCTTCGGTGCAAGCCCCTGGTGTCTCTATACCCCTAGATGGGGTCACAACATCCATCTGGTGGGATTGTAGCCCCATGGAGGTTCAAACTAATCATCTCCCCATATGTACTTGTCCATTGGGCATGGTCCTGTAGCAACAAAAAGTACGCCCTCCATGGGATCATAAGTCACAGGGATCATAGAAATTTCAATCACGTCTAATAATTAAATTACCCAAACATGTGCATCAAACCCCCCTTTACCCAAAAAAATGCTCAAATACGTTATGCATTTTAACAAGATAGGTTTGGAGAGGGTCTCAAGATGTCCTATTGGGATAACCCTCCTTAATTTTGGGGTGTTTCCCAAGTGAAGACCAATCTAGGTCATGTAGATGTATGAGATGGTGTAGGGAATGTTTAGGCAAGGGGTGCAGTGATAACATGGAAATGTAGGTCTTACCTGTGGGTGCCTTTGTAGAGGGAAACTGCACCTTGTCATGGATGATATTGTTTTCGATCCCATTCAATGCCTTTTACTCTTTGTCTTATTGCCTTTTCTTTTCAAGAGAATAGATGTCGGACACTGTCCTGGCGTGGTGACCAGTGGTGACAATGTTACCCACAAGGATTTCATGGAAATGATAAGGATGGCTCATGATGAGACCCCCTTTCTCTTGTTTATGCCACCAAAATCCACTACCCTGGTTTGGTGACCAAAGGATGGTAGTGTCATACCACTACATGCCCATGGACCTAATAGGTCGGCTCATGATGAGACCTCCTATCCACCAACTAGATCTTGAGTTTTATTTTATTTTATGGGTCCCCTTTTCTT
This sequence comes from Picea glauca, assembly GCA_000966675.3. NCBI lineage: Eukaryota > Viridiplantae > Streptophyta > Pinopsida > Pinales > Pinaceae > Picea > Picea glauca. The sequence goes on from JZKD02S1431549.1 coordinate 375,247, forward strand.
GTTGAGAAGCCATTTATCGATTTTTCAGGAATCCCTAGGCGAAGCATCTCAAGGTTTCATTTTGGATTTTAACTTTTGCTAGCTACTTTTATCCTCTGGGCCTTTATCCCCTTCTTCCCACAAGGCAAGGTACAACACTTACTAGCTTGGAAAACTCAATGCCTGAACCAATGTAGGGGAAAGATGAGAGGGACAATGATGAAAATTGGTAAGTATGGAAGGAATGGAAGATGACCTTTCATAGACCCACCCAGTGTCAACTCATCCCTAAGGGAACCAACTTACTAGGGCACTATGTCACCCCCCCAGGTATGAACAAGTTAAAGAGCATAATTTCCAAGAAAACGTCATGAAACAAAAGAGAATTCAGTGCACATATTCAAATGCTTAAAAAATTAAAGTGACACATACCATGATACCCATAATCATTACCTCATGGAGCAAGACCCACTATTACTTCAGAATCAGGCCGATGGGATGGAAGTTGTTGTTGCTGATTGATAGGAGGCGTTGAAGAAAAGATGGGCCCTCCAGGGCCAAGCTCAAGTCATATGGCTCTCAGTACTCCATGTCTATGACCTGTGGGCCTCAAGACATAATATCCTTAGTTATCCCTAGGATAGGGGATACTAACTTTGAATATTTTTGGGTCAATATACACTCCTTATTTACTTACAATATGTCCTAGCAACTTTCCTTCCGTTACAACAAACAAACATTTTTGGATTTATTGATACACCATACACTCTACATCTTTCAAAACTCTTTTTGATATGTTCAATATGTATTTCTCTTGACTTTGAATAAACTATTAAATCATCTTGGTAGTCAACCATGAACTTTTCGATGAAATCTTTGAAAGCGTGGTCGATTTCTCTCTGGAATGTGGCACCTCATTTTTTTTTAATCCGAATGGAATTTTGACATAAGAATGAGTTTCCCATGGTGTTACAAATGTTGTTTTTGGTATATCTCCTTCTGCTACAAAGACTTGGTTGTAACTTGAAAACCCATCAAGCATAGACATTAATGCGGATCCTGTAACTTCTTGAAGGAGCATTTCCATATTGGGAAAGGGGTAACTGTATTTTATGCTAACTCGGTTAAGATCCATAAAATCAATGTATAGGTAGATTTCACCAGTCTTCTTCCTTACCACCACTAGATTTGAAAGCCAATATGAATGTCTAATAGGTTAAATTATTCCATCTTTCTTTAATTTCACAATTTCTTTCTTTACCAGAGGTTTTATCTTAGGATTTATTATTCTGAGTTTCTTCTTGAACGGTTTGGTTCCTTCTTTCAAAGGCATAGTATGTTGGAATATCAATTTGTCATATTCTTTCAAATCATCATAACTCCATGCAAATACATCTTGAAAATATTTAAAAATCTTGGTATATTGATCAATTTCTTCTTTGGTGTAATTAGTACCCAAATTTATATGCTTTGGTGATTCAAGGGTACCGATGTTTATCTTTTGTGTTTCTTGGACCTTTCTTACAAAAGACTCTTCCAATGGTTCTGAAATTTTGATTTGGTCATCTCTCATAAAGAGGGATTCCAAATCGATGTACTTTTTTGGAGAAATTTTATGATTCTCTTTATGGAATTGTTTTTATAAATTCTGATTTTCTATTGGATTAACTTCATTTATGGGGTCATCATCTGTAAGAAAATTTATAACATGTTCATCATTTTCAAAAACCTGTAAATATTGTTGATTGTTTGGAATTGATGGTCGGAAAATAGTCTTCACATGATAAGTGCCTCATTCTTGACAATCCTCTGTGTTAAAAAGGGATGCTGATACTGCTAATGCATCATCCTTTTGATTCTGTTCTCTAGGGATGAAATATATATTAAAGGAGTTGAAAGAAAACATAAGCTATGACACCCTTTTTGCATAACATTTTAACTTTTTCTTTTTGATGTGATTAATAATCAGCTTCGAATCACTAGTAATCACTATGTTCTCAATTTTCATTTGAAGGGAGATAATCATACCTTGAATCAATGCTTGATATTATTCCTCGTTATTTGTGCATGGAAATTCAAGTCTGATTGCATGTGGGTATATGAATTTTTAGGACTCTTAAAAATTATTCCTGCTCCATTTCCAAACTTAGAACAAGCACCATCAAATTTCATCCTACAATAGCCTTGAAAACACTTTTCCTTCTCTTGTTTGGGAATGTTGAGTTGCTTTGAATCAAACATTGCATAATTTCCCATTCTAGCATCAAGATAATTTCTCATCAACTCATTCTCATTTTTTTTGAAATAAACCGATTTCCTGACTTCTCTATGAACTCTAACCATTGTTCCATTTTTGTGAGGAAACATCGTACAACTTCCATCATTCATTATATAACCTCCAATCATCAAGCACCAATCTCTGCCAAGAACAAATCCATATGCTGGAGAAAGATCTACCACTACAATAGTGAATACTATTGTTATATGAGGGGCTGTAGTTATCCAAGCATAGAAATATTTTATTTCACCATAGGTTGGGAATTTTCTTTAGTCAATAGCATAAATGCTTTCACCAGACTCATAGTGCCTCATACATTCCATACCAAGTGCTTGCATGAATGACAAAGGCACGATGTTATTGGTAGAACCACTATCAATCAAACAATTGTGTAACACAACATCATGATTCTATATGGTTATATAAAATGGTGGAACCTTCCCTCTTGGTTTAGTTGATGAATAGATTTGTTGTTGTTTAGAATTTATAACTCAAACTTCCATTCTTGTATATGAATCATCAAGTATTTTTAACAATTTTTCTCTTTGTTGTGGTATCTTGACCACCTCCATAAAAGGAAAAGTAATTATGAAGATAAATCATCAATCACATTATAGGTCATTGCTTGTAGAGTATTAGTCTGGTTAGCAACAAGTTTCTGCTTTGTTGTGCTTGATTTGATTTAGTCTTTTTTTTTTGGAGCTTCTTTCGTTTTAAACTTGTTAACTTGTGTTCTTGTCTCGACAACATTTTCTTGTAAAATGTTATATTCTTCTTGCTCATTGAAGATGTAGAAAGATGATTCTCCTTCATCAGTTTGTATTGATTCTAAATTTTCATCTTGAATGATGTTTGGTTCTTGTTCAAAATATTCAAAATTTTCTTCCTCAATAAGTTCTTCTAACACAAGAGCATTTGGATTTGTCACACATGGTGCTCTTCGTATTTGTTATTCGTTTCTTACTTCATTTCTTACCCTTTGTTTTTTATTAGGGATTATTCTTTGTTCATGAGCAAGAAATATTGGATTTTTATCAACTAGAAGAAAGTTTTTATCTCTTCTTAATCTGGTTAGCTCATTTTGCATTTGTCAAATAGTCCTATTTATTTGAGCTATTTCTAGCCTTTCCTTTGTTTCTTGGGTAGTAGCTGGATCATTTCTCACATTTGGGACAATATCTTGGAAAAATCCTCCCCCAATTCCTTGTTTTTCAACATTTCTTGAAGTTGATGCTCCTTAATTTGCTGTAGTAAGGTTATCATGTGCCTTTGAACTTTTCCAAGGATAATATCTAGATCAACATTTGTTTCTATCATAATTTCTTCCATTTCTATTGCTTTGGTTATAGCACCATCTAAGTATTCTATTTGAGAAAATTTGATAGCATATTTCACATTGGATGGCATGGCATTCTTATAACATCTGGGTATAATTGGATCGTTTGGTCTTTGTGCCTCTGGAATTTGATTTAGGATTTTTAAAAATCGCAAATTGAAATCTTTGATTCTTTCTCCTTTTCTCAAATGAATCAGGGTAAACTGTGTGAACAATGTATGATATGCAATTAGAGGTGCATAGATGGTCATAAACATAACTTCCAAATCATCAAATGATGAAATTTACCAGGTATGAAGAGACATGTACCATTCATAGACCAGGCCTATCAATGTTTGCAGAAAAACTCTTACCATTACATCAACATGATCTATTAAATGTATTTCACACATAGCCAAGAATTGGTCCATATGTCTCTTTGGGTCCATTACTCAGTCTCCCGAGAATATTGGTAGGGCTCCGTGTGGAAGAGGAGGTAATTTATGTTGTTCCCCGCGAAGATTCAATGGGCTACTTCTATCCCTTCTTCGTGGGATTCTATTTCTATCGTTTTTTTTTTCTCTATTAATCTCAGGAGCATTATTTCTTTCCTCTCTATCACCCATTTCTTGAGTTTCTTTTTTCTCATTCTTAGAAATTTGTTCAACTTAAAAAATATGAAGCTTTTTACTCTTACTTTTTATTATTGGTCCTTTGTATGTTTCCAGTCTTTTCTTAGTCTTCAACTCTTTGTCTCTGTTTTCTTGCAATTTCTCTTTCTTCTTCACGAGAAAGAGTCTCCCATGATATTTCTAATTCTTCTCTAGTTCATGATGTTCTTATTGTTAAATTGTATAACTGGTGCAATACGCTCTATTGATTTCTGAGATCAATTTGCAAATTTGGTTGATTCGAGTCAGGTTGATTCATTAGATTTTGGTCTGCGAAACCAACCTTTTTCTCTCCCTAGTATGTTTAGTGTATCTACGCAATATAGTTCCTTTTTCTTACTTGACATTATTTTCTTCTTTTTGATGAAAGGTGGCGTTACAATCAATACTTACATCTTGGCAGATTCGATTTTATTTAATTTCATCACATATTGTCTTGACAACTCAATCAATCAAAAATCTTGTTTTTAATATTGTTGTCTCACATGAGATTTGTATTAATTGCGAGATTTAATCGATGTGTCATGAAATTAATAACGATATTATGCTTGGACAAGTGGCAACTGATATGGAGAGGGAAATAAATGTAATGGGAAGTGGTGATGTGATATCATGACGAGTGTAAAGTGTTAAGTATGAAGGTGCAGAATGTGAAATGGGAAGTGTAAAATGTATGACATGGAAATGCAGACTTGTGGACATGTAAACCTTGGAACTTGTGAATGCGAATGTGAGGAAGGGTGATGAGGTACACATTTGGATTGAAAATATGGTTAAGTGTTTAGGAGAAATGCAGACTTTTGGGCTTACAAACCTAGGAACTCAAGTAAAATATTAATGGGAAACGTGTAATTCTACATCTGCTTTGGTGAAAAATGACTAAGTGTTGAAAGCATGAAAAAGGGTATAATTTGGAGAATGAAAAAGGAACAATGAATTTTGGTGAATGCAGGGTTGCGGACCTAGGAACTCAAGCAAGTTTGATGAATGATGTACAACTCCACATCTGCATTTTCGAAAAGTGACTAAGTATTAAAAGGTGAAAGTGAATTAAGAAGTATACGTAGGTAAAAGGTATGAAATGAAAGTAGTGAGAATGAATATCTATGACTTGATGGACCTACAAACCTGTGAACCTGAGACTTGTGCTACCCCCATTCCACATTGTTTGAAAAATGACTAAGTGTTCAAAATTTTTTGATAGGAGAGAAAAGAAAAATGAAGGAAAATAAATAGGAATAAAATGGTAAGGAAAATCCTATGGGTGGTTAAATGAAAACACCAAGTTGATAAAGAATATGGATCAACAAGAGTTCTGTTCTTGAAAACATCTATAAGATCACTAGGCGCGGGGAAGACTATATCAACCCCACTACAAATGGAGAGTTAATTTGGCGGAGCATGAGGTCATATGGCACCGATTTTGAAGAGGCCATGGAAAGGTGGCAACAAAAATTGTATGAAGTTTCCACAAGGAGGTGCCCACATATCATCGCCGAAGTGCACAAGGAAGAATTTGGATCCTACCGGTATGATGGTTTGGATCCGGTGGATGCATTTATTGCCTGGATGCAACACATTCCCAAACACCATTGGGTTCACACTATGGATACTATGCTAATAGGAATACCAATGCGATGGTGGGTAGTGCACTAAGGCCATTTTCATGAATGGGCCATAGTGGAAGTGTCCATGCATGCAAGATTCAAACCAGATGTAGACATTTGTCTATGCACATGATTTTGTGAAAGACGATGGATAGCTAAGCAATGGTGTGGGGCGTGTAGTCAATATTCGAGGGCCTAACGCATGTTACCAAGAAATCATATTATACCCTCGGTCCCCCAATTATCGACGAGGAAATAATGAGAACCATGTGCACAAAGGAGGGAAGAAACTATCCCATCTGTGTCAACTGGAAGAATATTTACTACCTTGCCCATCCCAAACCCCATTGAGAGAACATATGAGGTGGATGTAAGTGTAGATGAATGGGTTAGTCAATGGATACTACCAGATCCTGTTGATATGAGTGCAGTGCCTCCATGGCAGAAGCTAATCGGATGGGAACATATGAGGAGGCACTACAACCTGCCAGGGGTTGCTATGACCAAGTAACCTAGAAAGAAGAAAAACAAGGGTGCACAAGAGCATGCACGATGCCCCCAAAGAATAATACTCATGCATGCATAAAGCTATATAAGTCATCATCAATTTACAAGATCTACTGATGGTAAGAGATTTGTGATAGTAACAATTGATATGATAGGTAGTTACACCACACCGACTTCATCCAATTTCAGGAATATGGTCTCATTACTTCCACTGACAAGAGGATGATTTTCTTGATTAAGAATAAATCAAGAGTTAATTATGGGGACCTGTGGAAAGATCGACATTAAGGCTATAATAACTGATCACTGTACAACACGATGAATATAATGGCTAGGATGGAACCTAGTACGAGCCAACTCAAGGAAAATATGGGACATTAACTCCACATTCAAGGAAAGGCATGCGTCATTATGGTTTCATAATATTAAGAAGGATTGCAACATTCCACCTCCTTACTTCTTCCTTTCCTTTAGAGAGCATTCTTTCATTCCCCTCTTAGTAAGGTGTTCACAAACACAAGTATCCTCTTTTTCTTGCGGAATTTTGGTCTAGTTGTCACCATCTCTAGTGTGGCATCTTCAATAAAATCCCATACTTGACCAAATTCCAAGGCCATAAAGGAACAACCAATTCCCGATCTAATGCTACTAGATGGTGTACCATTTAAAGGTTGTACATTCGGGAAGGTATCCCTGCTCAAATTTGTTGACTACAACGTCAAGGATACTAATTAGTTCCTTGAAATATAGTCCGAAAAATACACATAGGTCATCCAAAAAGAATATGGAACTGAAATAGTAGTCATCCAGGAGTGGGGGAGACCTCTAAAGAAATCCAATGTTCTCTCCCTCTTTAAGTGTCCACATTTTAGTCATGCTCAGGTCATTCAGTCGTGTGTTTGTTTCCTCCTCACCAGATTGCATGGGGTATACCTATGGATGGACCAACCCTATCTTATTGATCAAAACATTATACACAATATTTTCAGCCTTCCCACTTTTGGTGAAAATCCAACTGATAGTCTCAGAGAAAAGGATGCAACGCAAGAGGAGGTCTATTCTAAATTTATCCCACACTGGGGAAAGCGAGTTGTTGTAATCCTCGAAATTAATAATTTGGCTATCAGGTTTGCAACACAACTACTTTCATGCAAGCTCATTCACAAGTGTCGAAAGGAAGAATGCATTATATGGGTAGTTCTCACAACGAAACATTGTGTTAACGAGATTTAGATGGCCTGGGTCCCCTACTTTCTCAAGGAGTTCATCGCCGACTATCTCAAAGTTCATGATCATGGAAAATAATTTCACTACAGTTGGGTCATCCTTTTACTGGGTATGGTTCTCTAGATAACACCACCTGGATTTGAAATAGAAATGGAAGACGCCCCTTCGTTAATTTCTCCCTAGTTCCTACCTCTCTAGTACTCCAAGAATACATAGGTCCACACAAAAACTACCAAATCCTTTTTCCATTGGTACACACAGTTGATCATCACTTCCACTAAGAGGGTTCACATCACGACACATATCTTCAACATGTATGATGGTTATCTTCATTTTAAGTGTAATTTCCATAATGTTTTAATCTCTCCACATGCAGCCACAAACAAGACGATATCCAAGCTCCCCTTATACATTACGGAAAGGGATATTAGGGATGGATTTGAACACTGGCTGACCAACTACCAACCTCCCTTCTCAGAGGTACAAAATGAATTTGAGATAAGAACAAAGAAACTTTAGGAACATAGCAAGGCCATGGTTGTCTCCTAGAAACATGACAAAGAAAATGCGTCCAAGGAATGTGAGTCTCCCATTTCATTTGAATACATACATAGTGCTAGTGGATTTGACATAGACACTCCAACTACCCAAAAGTGAAAGTGTACATCCAAAACTTAGGACTCACCTCATATCGGTGTTGGCTCCATACTAGAGGGGGATCGATCATCTCCACCATGTGCGACTCTTATTAAAGAAGAAGTTCCGCTGCCCCCATCCCATTAAAATATCTATCTTTGTTCCAACAAACACCATCATACCAATACCCCAAATAGATAAGAGATTGGATCCCCAACATAGAGCTGACAAATAACCAAGTTGATAAAGGATATTCGAGCGCAGTTGACCAAAACGTAGGTGTTCCAAAGTGACATGATGAGAAAGGTGGACTTTATGGGCTAACAAATGGATTTACCATTGACACCAACATCTCCACGCCTAGCATCCCAATCCATCGATGCTTGAGGAGCAAGCCAACACAAAGTGTTGAGTGTCAACCTACTTGCCATGATCCCTTCTGACTTGGCCAGGATAGAAATCAACCTATCACAAGTCCCCACTGCCAAGATACATGGATTTATCACTTCTATGCTCCACGAGCTAGGGGAATTAAACCAAACTCTCACCCAAGAGCAGGCCCAGTTACACCTTCAATTTGACTAGGAAGTCTCTAGTCATGTAGCCACCAGATCCCAATTACAACAAGAATCCTGTGCATGACAAGAAGTCGAAGTTGCTCGGAAAAAATTGTAGGCATTACATATTGATGAAGTGGTCTTGCATACGTACACTAAGAGAAAATATGAGACCATACTACCTAGTCACACCAATGTCTTCACTTCTCTGAATGAGGCCTATTAAAAGGTTTGTCAACCTGATAAGCTTTAGCCATAAATTATGGCCCCACAAAACAATTGAGTAATTTCCGAGCGCATTCATGTCTTAGAATATTAGAATATAGAAATTCACTCATAGATTCAACAATTAATTCCATATGAGACAAAATTACAGAGGCATATCACAATAATAGACACAACCATCTGGGACAACCAAAATTCCACCCAGGATTTTTTAGCGTTGGTCAATCACAAATTTAATTTGTGGCACCATTTACAAAGTTCCCTATAACTTATTGCTATCCATGATAGAATCCACACAACTGAGGTTTATGTCACGCAACAAAATAAAGATTTGGCTTCTTTACCTCCTAGGGAGCGCACTATTGCGATGCTAGTGATTATAACAAATACCAAAGAGATCACTACAGCCCGGGATGAGAAATATAATATGTCCGAGCTCATCACTTCTACAACTAATAAGGCCTTTATCTTGTTTATGAAAATATTAGATGCACAACTTGTGGCTGGGCCCTTTATTGAGAAAAGTAATGCAACAAACCTGATAGTTCCTCATGTCACAACAGTCGATGCTGATGTGGTTGTTCAGATTACCCATGATATTCAAAGCCGCCTCAATGAACCTTAGTGCCAATTCAAGGAGTTTGTGCAGGAACTCAGGAACACAGTTTCATCCATAGCAACAGTCATTCCTCAAGGCAGATGGCTTGAGGGCAAGCCAAGTAATAGTGGTGGGGGCCCATTGGCACCCAAAGTTTTGGGTTAATATCATGTGCATGCACAAACAAAGTTATGTGCACTCATTCTAATTTTACGCACAGATGCACAATGATCAATAATAAGCGCATGCTAGATCTATTGTTGATATTTGCGCACCAGTTCCATTTCGTCTAATGCAGGCCAAAAATAAATAAGACACACACTGGGATCAAGAACAAAATAGTTGAAAAATATCACTGAATGATTACTTCCACGAGGATACGTGGAGTAGCCAGAAGAGGAGTTGACAAAGTAGTTAATATTGATTTGATTCCAAGAAGGATAAGTGGAATGCATACATGTGAAAAAAGTGTGTGAGATTATTAGTCACTATACCGAGTGGAGAATATCTAAGAGAGACAGAGCTCTAGAGACAAGAAGGATATAAAAGGAAGCAAGGATGACACAATTTTTTTTGTTGATTCATAGAGTTACTCTCTCGGTTGATCCATTGACTCATTTCTTGTGGTTCATTGTTGAAGACATCATTTTGAGCCTCTGTAGTATTGGAATGTCTCTCATTGTAGTATGGTTCTATCATTTGTGAATTTTTTGAAAGGCTACACATGGAACAATGTATTTTAAATCTGGGAACTATTTAAGGGAATATGAGACCCTATTGTCGTCGATATATGTTGTTCTTAATGTATTCCTATGATTGATGTGCTACTTATGTGGTATTTGGATATGTGTGTGTATTATTTTTGAATATTAATTATACTAAGTTTTCATCTACGGAATGTATGAATGCCAACCTAGATGGATCTCTGCGTGTTTATCCCTTCATCCCCTACACAAGACCATATGGTCTTTGTGATCCTCATAGCATCTCGGGTGAGACCTTCTTCATCTTTTATTGAGGATTGATATACCGATGCTTTGAGGTTTTTGTTGGTCAACTCTGAACAAACCTTGGGTCTTAACCCCCCAGTGTTATGAAGGACACGTGCAATCATTAAATGACCCAAAATTTTCATGAGGTAACAACCTTCCAAGGTTCAAGCCTAGGGGATTCATTCACCAAATCAAGCTTGGATTGAAGCCTTCCTTCACCGTCTCTCATGGATACTTATAGGAAGCAAGGGGAGAATAAAATCATGTCTGAAAAGACTCTGAATAGTGATAATTTCCTTACTTTCAATGACCAAAATCATTATCCCCATCCCCTCAAAATAATATCGAATTTTCCCCAATCCTTGGGCTTTCATCCCGATAAATTTGATAACCATTGATGGCCTTGGACACTGTGAAGCCACCTAATTTACAACTACAAAATATGACCAACAATGAAGATGCCATCGAGATGACACAAATACCTAAGAAAATGATGAGATGGCACACAATTTTGTCATTTCCCCCAAATTAATTTTTGTAAAAGTTTGGTCTCGAATGATTTACTTTACAAAATTAAAAATTATAATAAAAGTATCAAATCAAATCAGATTTGATTTCTTTTTGGATAAGGAAAAACACTTTAGGGTTGGTCCAGTTGCCACTTTTCCAAAAGTGACAAGTGTATTGTGACCTAAACCTAGCCTTTTCCTCTCCCTTATAAATAAAAGGAATTCTTTTGTACAAAGGGGGACTTGTTGAATAAAGCATACAAGTTCTGCTGAATGTTCTCTAAAGAGTTCTAAGTGTTTGCTTGTACTTGTTCTCCCTTCGATTGTTGGACTTGTTTGTTAGCTAGTTAAGGGTTTAGGGGTAGTAGTAAATACTTATAATGTTAGCTGATCCAGGTGGACATTGGTAGCTTCCCACCTATTCCACTAATTCAAAATATAGTTTCCATCTTGACAATTTTGCTACAGTTTTTTCGGGTCCCAAATTTCCGAGGCCATTTTGAAGCTCTAAATGATATTTTTTTGACGTGGAAACACCAATTAGATGTTGAAGGATGGTATTGGGCCATTTGGAATGTGTACTCCTAGGATATTCCCTTCTAATTAGGTACTAAGCGCCCAAACAAAGATCATATGTAAAAGTTATGCTCTCGGGAAGTTGACGTATCAACTACCCCCATCGAGGCCCACAAAGCTTTTGGCGTTTCATCTTCCAGGGTTAGGGTTTTATCATTTATGATTTATGTTAAAAAGGCATCAGGAGCCTTATTTTAATCATCTTCTTGCAAATGTACGTAGCTATCACATCTCTTCTTAGAGATAAGCTACCACCTTTCTAGCGAGTTCATTTCACTTTGTATTTTCTTTTACAGTCTTTGTATATTTCATTCTTTAATAGAAATTGAGTATTACTGTATCTATGTGTTTCATTTATTTCCCTCATAAATACATATTAGTGGTATGGTATTAGACTGATATACTCTTTATATGTTTCTTTGTGCATGTCCCCAATGAGGTCAATGTATACAACATTGGTACTTAAACTAGTTGATCCCTTAGAAGACTATCCTCACTGACCTCGATGACTGCCCATGGAAGAGGAGAGGAGATATGAGGGAGTAATATAAGCTTCTACTCGCATAAGTCCTCGTGCAACAGAGGAACAAGATGATGGATCTTTTTTCCCAAATCCTTCAATGACTGCCAACAACACAAATGCATCTTCATCAAGTGACCACTTTGGAGGCGATGCCCCCTTCAAGGTACAAGTTAATTTTGATGTTTCTGCGTTTGAAGGTTAGATAGATGCAGATGATTTAGATAAGTGGTTAAATCTACTAGAAGGTTATTTCTCTATCCACAATTTTTCCAATAGGAAAAATATCACCTTTGCACTCCTTAAGGTGGCCCCCCATGTAAAATGTTGGTGGGAGACTTACTCCGAGTAGAACTCCATAGAGGAGTCTGGAATATTTGGGGCCAAGCCCACTTGGGAATTTTTTATGGATACTGTCAAGGAAAAATTCTACCCTATTGGAAACTATGATGACCAGTACATGATATGGACTACACTGCATCAAGAGATGGACCAAACAATGCTGGAGTTCAAAAATATCTTGCATACCTTGCGCACCAAGCTGGGTATCAGAGACTCTGATAAACACCTGTTTATAAAATACCATGGGGATCTACATAGGTACATCCAAACATAAATTTATTTTCTGGACATCTCATCGCTAGGAGCTGCTTATCAATATGCTATCAAAATCAAGAAAAAATTTAAGCAGAGGAATAAGGAGGAGTTTGGATCTTGGAATGCATCACAACAAAAGTCAGGAAAAGTTATCCCCAACACACAAAACAAAGGACAAAGAAAGGATGGACAACCTCAGGACAACTAGTCCAAGCCACAAACAAAGAAGGGTAATGGGAAGATGAAGAAAGACACTGGGAAGTGGTGCGAGTTCCATAAAATTCCATAGCACAAAAACGGTGAATCTCGCTCGAAGCAGTCAGTGATGGTCGAGCTAAAAGCCTCAAAGTTAGATCTAGGCTCTGGCTTCGATTCAACGCTAGACAAGGGGAAGTGGATCATTGATGCAAAATTGAGTGCCACAGTCACTACCCAAACAAACCAGAAGATCCGGAGGAAGTTGAGCACCTTTTTCACTCATAGATGTGGGTGAAGGGTGCTCTGCTACATTTCATTGTTGATAACAGAAGATGAAATAACCTCATATCAACAAAGGTAGTCAAGTGGTTGAAGTTTCCAACAAAACCACATATGCATCCATACAACATTGAGTGGCTCAACCAAGGACAATATCTCCGCGTCAACCAACAATGTCTCCTGCCCTATAACATCAATCCCTTCAAGGATGATGTATTTTGTGATGTTGACCCACTTGAAGTTTGTGATGTTTTTTTTGTTTTATCCATATATGTGGAAACTCCATGTTGTATATGAGTCTAGACTTCATAGTTTCATTGTTACTATGGGAATACAACTGTACAAGATACCAAAGGTATCTCCACCTATCACAATTTATTTGGTATTCACTAAGTAGTGCAGGAAGGTTATCTCCCAGATTGGGAATTTTTTGATCTTCATGATTCGCTCTCAGACTGAACGAAAGGTCACAACCATATCCATAGACTCCAAAAAGGGATATTCTATGCAGTAGAAGCAAGTGGATAAAGTCATGGAGAAATACTAGGACATCTTCACCTCACCCACTGGGGTGCCTCTACACTGTCAGGTCAACCATTCAATTGAGATGAACCCTATAACTCCTTTTCCTAATGGGCCAACGTATCGATGTTATCTCCTAGAAAATGAGGAAATCAAGTGCCAAATTCAAGATATGCTCCAAAATGGGCACATTCGATCAAGATCCTCACCATGCAGAAGTCCAATTGTGCTCGTACAGAAGAAATATGGGACCTAGTGACTCTGTATTGATTACAAAGCTCTAAAAAAAATCACAGTCAGGAACCGATACCCAATTCCTCGAATTGATAACCTTCTTGATTAGGTCAAGGGGCCAAGTACTTAATCAATAATATTGATATGAAGTTTGGATACCACCAGGGAACCATAGAAGAATCAGATGTATGGAAGACTACTTTAAAGATGAAAGAAGGTCTTTTTGAGTGGTTGTTCACTCCCTTTGGCTTGACGAATTCCCAAAAAAATTTCATGAGGTTGATGGACTATTGTGGCCCTTCATTAATTATTTTGTGGTTGTATATTTGGATGACATCCTCGTCTTCAACAAGAGTTAAGAAGAACACTTGCAATACATCCAATAGGTCCTCCACACCCTGCGACAACACATGATATATGCTAACTTAGAGAAATGCTTCTTTGACATGAAAATGTTCTAATACCTTGGATGCATTGTAGATGAACATGGTGTGCATGATGATCCAGCTAAGATCCAATTCATTCGTGACTAACCAACCATGATGACACTAAATGAGCTTTGGAGCCTCTTATGCCTTTCCAACTTCTATCATAGATTCGTATTGGGGTTCTCCCATATCGCATGGATCTCATCCAAGTGAACAAGGGTGGTTGAATTTTTTTTTTTATGTGGGTAAGATCACAACATAAAGCCTTTGATGATCTGAAATATTGATTATTCTCAGCTCTGGTGCTCACCTTACCCGATCTGAAAAACCATTTGAGATTGAAAAAAATGCTTCCAATTATGTTGTTGGTGCCGTTTTCACTTAGCACATTCATCCAATGGCCTATCATAGCGATACACTCTCAGATGTTGTATGTGAGTACCCCACCTATTAAAAATAAATGTATTCCATCATACAAGCCTGCTGCCAACCGAAGCATTACATTCTGTGGAAGGAAAAATTCATCCATAAGGATAAAAAACCTTTGTAGTTCATGTAGAAGCAAGGCAAATTGTAGAATGACTACCATCAAAAGTGGTCCACATAATTGCAATAGTTTCATATCAACATTAAGTATAAGAAAGGGATCACCAATCATGTCGATGACTTTCTCAGTCAACCTCCATTTGTATCACTAACCACAATGCTCGACTCTTGTAGGCATGAGACATACGGGTGGTCCCAACTCTATGATAGTGATCATGAATTTGTTATGACCTACAAGATGTTGGGAACATGAAACAATATTGATGAATTCCATATTCAGGATGGAATTTTATGCCATATAGGTAGTCTCTGTGTTCTTTCAAGCGAGTGTGTGAAATTGATTTGGGAAGCCCACTACAGTCCGGTGGCAGGACACTTTGACATGGCGATGAAGACAATGGAAGTACTACAAAAGTATTTCTATTGGAAGAAATTTCAATAGGATGTTAGTAAGTACATTAGATCCTACACTACCTTCTCCATTGCCAAGCCAACCTTTAAAAAACAAGGATTGTACACCACTCTGCTGACTCCCAATGATCCTTGGGAATCCATATCGATGGACTAAATGTCAGGTCTCCCCTCCACCAAGCATGGCAATGACTGTGTATTTGTGGTTATTGATTGATTCTCTAAGATGCCCATTCTGACCACCTACAAGAAGAGTATCATATCCAAGGCCACTGCCAATATCTTCTTTGAGCATCTATGGGTACACTTTGGACTACCTCATACCATCATATCATCTCGGGAAAACCGATTCTTGAGCACATTCTGGTCGCTGTTGGACACCAAGCTCACCAAATCCACTTCCTTCCACCCTTAGAATGATGGATAGCTAGACATCATCAATAAGATGATCATGCATCTCTTGCGCATGTACAACTCCAAGCATTCGTTCACATGGGATTAGAGCCTTCCTTATTCCAACATAGCTACAACAACCCTCCACAGTTTGATTGGCCACAACCCTTTTCAAGTGGGCCTGGGATTTTAAACTTTGGTCCCCATTAATGTAGAACTACCCCTTACATCCACATAGGAAGAATCTTCCCATGCTCAATCTAAGTTTGACAATGCCACCAAATTCATTGAAAGGATTCAACACATCTACCAATAGGTCCAATATGATATTTTGCAAAAATCCACTGCTAAGTACAAGCAACGCCATGATCAACACTGGGTTCCCCATAATTTTCAGGTAGGTGACAAGTTTTAGTTGCATTTGTATAAAGAATTCCTTACATGACCCCATCATAAGCTATGTCCACTTCACTATGGACCCTACACCATTACCAAGGATATGGGTGACAATGCTTTTGAGTTAAATATCCCCCTCTTCCTTGGCTTACAACCAGTATTCAATGTGGAACTCCTTCGACCATATTTTCCACCACTAATGGACACATCGAAAGTGGAAGAGAAGTTGAAACCTATAGAGATCAACCCTGACTACATTGAACATGAAACCATTGATCGGATCATGGACACATAGGTTAAGGGCACCCACCAATAGAATATCCAACTCTATCAGGTTGTTAAAGCAGGGCAACTACTGCACCAAGGAAAGTGGCTCACCAAGAATGTAACATCCCCAGTTCTAATCCCTATGAATTATAATGTAATTGTATAAATATTATTTAGGTTGGCGAGCCGATGTTTTTGGGAGAAGAGCCCATATTGATTTAATGTGGCTACGATCAAGTGACATAATATGAAAATTGTATCTCTATGTTTTAATAATAAAGTGTGATGCCAACTGCTAAAGGGGACATGGAAAAGAGATGGGGGATGAACTAATCCACAAGAGAGGGGAGTGTATAGGATAATGGCCAAGAGGGGTCAAAGGGGTAATTATCCATGTATATCAATTCAACCCATTTTCCCGAACTTGCTAATTGTATGTAAACCTTCCAATTTTTGATTGAGTGTTCCCAAAGCCAATCATTGAATACATGTAAGAGGGTGGGTGTGAGTGGTCATGTCCCAGAGTTATTGGGCACATGGGGGTTGAGTACAACCAACTTAGGGAAGAGTTTGAGTCAAGAAAGGAAAGACACAAGAGAGGAAATTCACATGGGTTGGGAAAATGAGTTTTTAACAATTGATTTTGTGCATGGAAAGAAAGGAATAGAGGAAGAAAGAGAGCTTGGAGCTGGTGTAGTCATGGAGGGAAAATCTTGGATTGTAACTGGAGCATAATTGGAGAAAATTGGAGCTGGAAAATTGAATATCCAGGTTGTTAGGCCTGAGAGTGAACTCCAGAGTGAGTTGCGTTGTAACAACAAGTGTTGATGTTATTTTGCTGATAGTTTTCCTAGCAACAAGTTCCCTTGAGTTCCAAGCTGAGAGATTTTTAGTTACATGTGCCAGAGAGAACCTAATAAATGAATGCCACATTCCTTGGGTTATCCATGATAAATAGATGGTACATCCCTTGGGTGATCCCTGAAAAATGAATGGTGCATTCCTTGTGTTGGGATGGTCAGGAGGAAGAGAGCTGGTGGAAAAGTCAGGATAACTGTACAAGAATATCAGTTGGATTATGAGCTTTATGATCTGCGAGTGGACTATGAGATACCACCCTCTTTTGTGGATTACTAGCCTCATCTCGGGGGTGAATGGATGTTGAGATTTGGAACAATCAGTCTATGATTGGGTGGAACTTCCATCCCAAGCAACTGGTTGCATGATTCTTGTTTAAAGATAAGTGTTTTATCTTGTACTGAGTTATTTACATGTGTTATTTTTGTGCATAAACTCTGCGTGAATGAGAATGACTTATATGTTGCTGTAATAAATGATTTAGCTGTATTTCATGTTGATTATTAGCATGATTTAGATGCACTTGTTTTATGGTTATAGACTGTAGCTAAATATGTTACAAAATTGTAGTTGTAAGCTATAGGAAATCGACTAACAATAAAGGAATTACTTTAGTTAGTAGAAGTTTCGTTTTTATGTGTATTCCACACGTGATGTTGCTTAGATGGAGACTAGGTATGTTACAAGAATGGTATAAAAGTCGTAATAAGACAAAGTTTTATGTGACATCGCCTAACCTGGGTGGTTGGGTACGTTACAAAAATTGTATCAGAGATGATAATGAGAAATTTTTGTGTGGTGTGGCCCAACCTGGGTGGATGGGTACGTTACAAAGTGGTATCAGAGCCCAATTTTGAACACTGAGATTGGATGGGCCAAGTTAGCAGAATGTTGAAGAAAAAATTTGTAGAGAATTAATTTCTGGAGTATGTATGAAATTTTTTTATTTAAGTTACTGCAGTAAAATTGAGAGAAATTTCAAGGGTAATGTGAAGAATTAAGCCTCTTGGGAAATTTTGAAAACAATAAAATCAGAAAAATTTGGGTATTTTTTCGTACGATGATGTCGATATGACATGGAGGCCATGTGTCAGCTGGCATGGTATAAGAAAGACGTGTACTTCCATGGTGGCAGGTACATGTTGTATGGGATGACAATTGGCGGGTGATGTGGAGCCATGTGGTAAGCTAAGTGCCAGTGCCACAAAACCGTGGTAAGATCTTGGAATTTGTCTAAGTGTTGGGACTTTTCAGATGGACTTATGAAAAAAAGGTTACAATATTATGAGTCCACAAAGAAGTGAAAAAATGGTTAAGTGTTGAGACTTTTCAGAAAACTTATGAAATAAAGGTTACAATATTATGAGTTTGCAAGTCCGCGAAGAAGTAGAAAAATGGTTAAGTGTTGATAATTTTTGGACGAACTTACAAAAGAAAGGTTACAAGATTATGAGTCTACGAAGAAGTGGAAACATGGTTAAGTGTTGAGAATTTTTGGACAAACTTATGAAATAAAGGTTACAAGATTACAAGTCTGCAAGTTCGTGAAAAATGGTTAAGTGGTTAAGTGTTGAGACTTCTCGAACAAACTTATGAAAGAAAGGTTACAATTTTATTAGTCTGTGAGTCCATGAGTCCATGAAGGAAAAATAAGCTAAGTGTTGGTGGCAGGTTTGTGGAAGGTATTAAGAAGAGATATGACTAAATTCACAATGAATCCATTAAGACAGATCAACGATGAAGATTTAATCAATAAATGATCGGGCGATTTCTAAGCGTTGCTACTATGTTGCACGTACTAATGAATGTTCCTTCACTATTTTTCCACCATAACTTTAATCTCAGAGTTCGAATTGGGGCAAACAAATAGTCGTTGGAAATATATTTAGGATTAGAAGAGATCTGTCGACCCAAAATTTTGATTTGGGAGTTATAATTGCTCAAAAAATGATAAAAGATATTGTTTTGGCATCAAGAAGAGCAGAACGAGCAACATGTAAATGTTGTAACCTTTCACTTAGAACTCAGATTGAGGCATGAGTATAGTCATCGGATTTTTTTTTCAAAGAGGAATGCATATAAGGAATCAAAATTTTAATTTGGTACATTGTGTCCTTCATCAACTGGGATAAAGAATGACCTGTAGCATTAATTGACAAAAATCCTATACTATGCATAATTCTAATAGAAGTGGTTACTTGCGCATGGTGAAAAATTAGAGGTATAATCAAGTATATTCAATCCTAGGATTGAATATCAAAGTAATGGAAACATGGAAGATCTTGTAGAAGTTGGTTGAGGCAATAAATAACTACAATACAAGTAACAAAAAGTGGAATTCGATTCCAAGAGCCATGTAATTACTTGATCTGAATATTTGATAGAGTTGAATGCCAAAGGTGATTGTTGTGTAATTCAGATTTTATATGCTTAGGATAGTATGTATGCATAAGCCTGGAGGCACAATTGAAGTGCAATATTTTTGACACATAAAAAAAGATTAAACTTACTAATCGGGCATTGCTATTATGCATAAGAGCACTTTGCAAAGAGTGTTATGTGAAAAAGGATTTCTAGAAAGAGGAAAAGATTACACCATTGAGCATTGTGTGGGTCAGTTCTAGATTAATCCCAGTGTCCATTGGCTAGGAAAGAGGTCAATATTGTTGCAAGAGAAGTAAAAATGACATCATGAGATGAGGTGTGACTAATGAAGTGGAAGAGTCATCTATGAGTGCAAGATAAAGGGATTGTTAGATATGATCTAACAACTCTTGTCTAAAAGTACACAAGCAAGAAAGCTACCTCTATTATCAGAGTGTGTAGCAAAAGAAAAGTACATGATAAATGGTGGAGTGTAGCATTCCATTAAGAGCTGAGTGGTCTTGAGTGGTCAAGTAGTGCTTCACAATGAATCACTTAATGAAAAAAAAGAAAAGAAAAAAAAAAGATACTTAAAATTGAACTAAGCCATGGATGACAAGGAGTATTAGAAAGATGACATAAAAGAAATATTTCGAAATATTGAAATGTCAATCAATAATAATGGTATTTCAAGACTAGTGTGGTTAAGGAAATGGAAGTGGCTAATTAGATTGCAGTGTTAATATTCATCTAGAATAGTGCATGTTACAACACTATGAATATTAAGAATTATACCCCAAAATATGTTGGGATAGTATTTCTTTACATAAAAGAAGCAGTTGTGAGATGAAAACACCAGTGGATCTAGTGGCTGGAAATACAGAATGGCCAAGTAAGGCTTGGCTAACAGATGTAGAATAAGGGCCAGTAGTGCACAGTTGAGAAGAATGGCAGTGCAAATGGTAGTGAGGTTCTATAGAAATTTAGGGACAACCATCTACAATAACAATCAAATAATTTAATTAAAACTAAAATAGATATGCATTGGAGTGCATGATGCATAGAATAAAGATAGAACACATGTGCATAATATAGGCATGAAAGATCAAATGCTTGGTGCATACTGATATGCGTTTGTGCATGTAGACATACCTGAACATGATGGTGGCATGATTATAGACTAAGAGTATTCTGTTGATATATATATATAATGATATTTGAATAAAATTAATGATGGATTGTGTATCCATGAAACTTGATTATAGCATGATGATATTGGTTCTTATGGTATCCATCCACAATAAAGACAAAACAAGGATGGTGGGAATGTTGATCAAGAGATTGGAAAAAGGAGTTTGTGAGCTTCTATAAAGTACCGGTTGATCAGGTAGCATCAAGTAAATTGATGACATCCGTATGTGTATGCATTTGGGGTTGTTATGATGTATAATCAATGAAGGGAATTGAGGTAAGAATTCCCTTAGTTGAATCTCAAAATTTGAATTGATGTAAAGGCAGGAGGCCTTGAGTATGAAAACAATATTTGTTCCTTGAATGCATTTATGGAAAACTGATTGCATACTGTGTTATGTTGGTTATGAGGTCATAACCGAGTTATGTTAGGAGACATTACTCCTGTTATAGGAATGGATACCTGTAATGCTAGTCGTGTGTGAGGCCATGCTGAGAATGGATATGGAAAGGATATAGTTCCATCCAAGTGCATAATGGTTTTCCCCTACGTAACTGAGGTTTGGAATGAAACCTTTTTTCCTTCACTAAATATCACTAAGGGATGATGTTCCTAGTGTTGTGTATAAGTGTAAGAGGAAGGTATCCAAAGGATTAGATAGGTTGTGGGGAAGAGTTTGGATGAGGTACTGAGGCATGGGCCATACCCTCCAACTCACATGGTGAGTACATGACATGAACATATGGTATTCTAGAGTCAATGCAAGGATGCATTGTGTAGATGGGGCCATGATTATTGGCACAATGGTTTTATATATTGGTAAAGTTTGACTGCATTATGAAAAGCTTGGTGTGCTGATAATGTGTATACAATGAATGAAAGTCCCATTCTAGATAATCTGATTAATGGATTAATTCTGTTTTTAATATGAATAATAGTTGGAAGTGATGGATTTTTTAGATTACTATAATTATGAAAATCACTTCATAGAATGAATGCAAATATTGTGCATGAGATATTAACAACGTGTTTGATTGCAAGAAAATTGAGAACATTGCAGGAAGAATAGTCTTGGATATGGAAATAATGTAAGCCCATAAGGAAGACTAGTATATATCATTGCAAGAGCCAAACATAATGAGAAGAAATCTCATGTGTGAGAATTTTTATTTTTCATGTATAACTAGATTTAAAAAATTTATAATTGGAAATTGTTATGATATGCTAACAATTTGTTTAGTTGCAAGAAATATGAGAAAATTATAGGAAGAATAGTATTGGATATGGAAATAATGTAATCCATAAGGAAGACTAGTATATATTGTTTCAAGATCCAAACAATTATGAGTAGAAAACTCATGTTTGTAAATATTTTTTTCCTAGGTAAAATAGATTGGAAATTTTATAATTAAAAATTGTATGATGATGTCTCATATTAACTATATGTATGTGATGCAGATATGATGATTGCCACACATTGTGGATTTCTAGTGGAAATCTAGCAGCAATTTGACATTTGTCCGCAAGAGAACACCTTGGAAAATGACAGATCTCCCGAGGAACTGTATATAAGTGAAAGGGAATCCTAAGGCTAGAGGGTATGTACAACATGAAGAACTAGGTTGTTAGGCCTGAAGAGTGAACTCTAGTGTGAGTTTTACTATCGAAGAACCAGGTCCTAAGGCCTGAAGAGTGCACTCTTGTGTGAGTTGCACTGTAATAGCAAGGTTTTCGCTGGTTATTTTACTGATATTTTTCCTAGTAGTGAGTCCCTTGAGTTCCAAGTAGTGAGATTCCTAGTTACCTGTGCCAGAGAGACCCTGATAAATGAATGGATCATTTCTTGGGTTAATCCTGATAAACGCATGGCACATCCCTTGGGTTATCCCTGATAAACAAATGGTGCATTTTTTGGGTTAGGAAGGTCAGGAGGAAGAGAGATGGTGGAAATCGAGATAGATGTAGGATAATGCCAGTGGCTTATGTACATGTTTCAGGCTAAGGTGCCTTTATGTATATGTTTTTGGGCCAGAGTGCTTATGTATATTTTTTAAGCTGGAATTCCTGTGCGATTTTGGGCCAGAGAACCTATATGTTGATTATTGGCTGGGAGCCAAAATTGTAAAATGAAATTACACTTGTAGGGTGTTGTGCACTGAGGACAGTGAAAAAATAAGGGTGAGGGGATGTAACATCACCATTTCTAATCCATGTGAATTATAATGTAATTGTATAAATATGAATTAGGATGGTGAGCTAATTTTTTTGGATGAAGAGCCCGTATTGATTTAATGTGGCTACGACCAAGCGATGTAATATGTGAATTGTATCTCTATGTTTAAATAATAAAATGTGATGCCAACTGCTAAAGGGGACATGGACAAGATATGGGGGCTGAACTAATCCATAAGAGAGGGAAGTGTTTAGGATAATGGCTAAGAGGCGTCAAAGGGGGAATTACCCATGTATATCAATTCAACCCATTTTCCTAAACTTGCTAATTGTATATGAACCTTCCGATTCCTAAATGAGTGTTCCCAAAGCCAATCATTGAACACATGTAAGAGGGTGGGTGTGAGTGGTCACATCCCAGAGTTATTGGGCACATGGGGGTTGAGTACAACCATCTTGGGGAAGAGTGTGAGTCAAGAAAGGCAAGCCAAAAGAGAGGAAATTAGTATGGGTTGGGACAACAAGTTTTTAGAGTCGATTTTGTGCATGGGAAGAAAGGAATAAAGGAAGAAAGAGAGCTTGTAGCTGGTGTAGCCGTGGAGGGAAAATTTTGAATTGTAATTGGAGCATAACTAGAGCGAATTGGAGTTGCAAAATTGAATATATAGGTTGTTAGGCCCAAGAGTGAACTCCAGAGTGAGTTGCGTTGTAACAACAAGTGTTGTTTTCTCATAGTTTTCCTAGCAACAAATTCCCTTGAGTTCCCAGCTGAGAGATTCCTAGTTACCTGTGCTAGAGAGACCTTGGTAAATCAATGGAACATTCCTTGGGTTATCCCTAATAAACGAATTGTACATCCCTTGGGTGATCTCTGATAAATGAATGGTTCATTCCTTGGGTTGGGTAGATCAGGAGGAAGAGAGCTGGTGGAAAAGTCAGGATAGCTGTAAGAGAATATCAATTGGATTATGAGCTTTATGAGCTGTAGGTGGAATGTGAGAGACAACCCTCTTTTGTGGATTACTAGCCTCAGCTCAGGGGTGACTGGATGTTGAGATTTGGAATAGTTAGTCTATGGTTGGGTGGAACATCTGTCCCAAGCAACTGGTTGAACAATTCTTGTTTAAAGATAAGTGTTTTATCTTGTACTGAGTTATTTACATGTGTTATCGTTGTGCATGAACTCTGCATGAATGATGATGAATTATATGTTGTTGTAATGAACAATTTAGTTGTATTTCATGTTGATTATTAGCATGCTTTAGAAGCATCTATTTTATGGTTATAGATTGTAGCTGAATCTGTTATAAATTTGTAGTTGTAAGATACAAGAAATCGACTAATAGTAAAGGAATTGCTTTAGTTAGTAGAAGTTTCATTTTTATGTGTATTCCGCAAGTAATGTTTCTTAGTTGTAGTCTAGGTACATTACAAAAATGGTGCCAGAGTCGTAATAATATAGATTTTTATGTGACATGGCCCAGCCTAGGTGGTTGGGTATGTTACAAAGCATTAAGTTCAGTAGACGTTTCCCCATTTGATGGGGGAACTCAATGAAATGAAGACCATTTCTTCCTAAGGGGGGAAGACTAATCCAGTTGGACATCAGTGGCCTCCCACATATTCCACTTTCTCAAAATATAGTTTCCATCTTAGTAGTTTTTCTATAATTTTTCGGGTCCCAAACTTCCGGGGTTGTTTGGAGGCCCTAAATGACATTTTTTGATGTGGAAACATTCAATAGATGCCATAGGATTATATTGAGCCATTCAAAAATGTGTACTCCTTGGCTAGAAATTTTTGACATGGTATTGAGCGCCCCAAACTAAGATCGTATGCAAAAGTTACGCCCTCAGGAATTTGACGTATCAACTACCCCCATCGGGGCCAACAAAGCTTTTGGCGTTTCATCTTCCGAGGTTAGGATTTTGGATGTTTATGGTTTTCTCATTTATGATTTATGTTGAAAAGGATTTGAAAGACTCATTGTAATAATCCTCTTTTGAATGCACGTAGATTCCATATCTCTTCTCATACATAAGTGTAACATCCCTCCCGTTGTTACGACAATGAGCCTCACATAACAAGTGCAAATTTTTTTTTATGAGTGTGCATGTGTAGAAGGGTAATAAGGGCATTATACTCAACGTCACCACACTTTTGGACCATGTTATAAATTCCTTGTTTCTTACATAAATAACATGCATATGGAACATATACAAATTTGGTTGTTTTCATTATATATTAGGAATAAAATCTACTATATGATCATTAGGATCAATAATAGAATTAACACATAATAAATGATCCCCCCAAAAATAAATCTAATTAAGATTTAATATTGTCTTCAATGCAACCTTATAATAAATAATTGTGGATGTCCATGCATAGGTAATTATGACCACATGAACATTACAAATCTAATTGTGAATACATAAAACAATTTATGATCAATGTAGCTATGGATACAATAGTAGATGTTCAAGTTTTATAGACACAGTTTACCGGGTCATTATTATCATCATCATCATTAGTTTTGATGCTATTACAACCTCATTTCCCATTGTTTAATTTGATTGTAAGTAGTCTCTTATATAGTCATGAATTTAGACATTTATAGGGATGGAATATTGACCATGTGGATGCCTTTCATCTAAGAATTCAAAATTGAATTGTTTTGGTGAAATTGGGTGGAAAATCCTTTAAAATGTAAAGTTTATGTACATGTCAGCCTCATGACGTTCGTAGTGATGATGAACATGTACACAAATAATCCACATTCCTTAAAAATGAATTGACCTCCATATTCATTTGTAATCATATAAACATGACAAGCTGATTATGATATAATATACTTAAATTAGAAAATGTTGAATAGTTACTATAATGTTAATAGAAAAATCAAGAATTTAAGAAGAATTACATAGAAAGGATGCAAATTTGAACAACAGAGAAAAGAGTTTACAAACAAAGATGTCACTATAAAATATTTTAACAGAGGATTACAGGGTTTCAATCTTGTAGTCAATCAAAATAATGAGATAGACATGTTGAAGAACATAATTAAGAACAAGATTTAGGAGACTTATACAATTCGCTGCTGTCAACCTGACAGTACGAGGGCTTAGTACCAGGTGCCAAGGAGAAAGCCCATAGTGGGGAGAGACACTGCACCAGGCGTCCAACTATCATTAAAAATAAAGAAAAACAAACACAGCCAACCACCCAATAAAAATAAGGAAAATAATAAAACAATCATAAATTAAGCTATATGAGTTTAGCTTAACTAAATTAAGTTGCACTATGGTGCAATGGTAAATTAATATATTTTATTTATACTTACCTGAGCTTGATTTCCTACCTCCAATCGTCAAGTGGCATATTGTTTGTATCACCAAATTTAAATTTATTGTTGATCATATTAAAACTAACAAGAACAATACAGTGAAACAATGAATAACATAATGATGGGCATTCATTAGAGGCCCACGATTTTTTATCTCTTGACCATTTATATTATCTTTTATAGACATAATAAATAAATTTTAGGATACACCCAAACATCAGTCTCTTAATATATTAATATTATTAACCAACTTAGTAAAAATATTCAAATGGCAAAATGTCACAATTGGCAAAATTGTACCTCGCTTTCTCAAATAAATTAAATGAAATATAGGTTGTCTACTTCCGTAGAGGCAATTTTGGATCATGCCGACGAACATTTAAAAATAAAATGAAGATAAGTTGTCTACTATAGTATTGGCAACCTTGCGCCAGACAAAGGGACATTAATGTGTCCTTTTTAGGATAGTCCTGATGCTAATCTAGAAAACACGCTATTCTCTTATACATAATAGCACCAACGAATCTGGTAGCATTGTTCTTTCTGGTCAGTTGAATTTTTTATTCTATGTATACATTTTGGTGAGGTTAAACATGGTTTTCCCTGTGGAAAAGCTGCAATATACCGTAAGAAGTGAAGTGTCAGTGTTTTTTTTTGTTTTTTTTCCTTGTTAAAGTAGGAAAATTGTTTACAACAGTTAGACTTAGAATTATAGTTTATTTTTTTTTCCATGATAAAGTTTTAAGATAGTGAAATGCAGTAACATCATTGTGTGTAAATAAAATTTAGCTATCTAACATAATTAGTTGGTCAGTAAACCAGGTATACTTTCATTCTTGCAAAATGTTTTTCAATATTGGGCTATTAAATTGTTTCCTTATCTTCAAGAAAGACTAGCTCATAACTTGTAAGAGAGAATAAGGCCTCCTCTCTATGTATTAAGCCATTAAATTATTTCCTTATATCTTAGGAAAATTAACTCATGACCAATCATAAACAGTTCAAAAAAAAAACATTTCTATATGTAAAAAGGGTTAATATCGCTGGCTGTATACTTGGGAGATTCGCTGGGAAAAACGTGGGTGTATTTCCAGGACTGTCAATCATACAATAGAGCACCATTTCGCTGTCCATACTACTATCAATCGCAAACATAGATAGATGAATGCTTGCAGTTAGATAAGAATAAAAAAAATCATTGTCGAAATGCGCTGATGATGTTGTTCTTAATAAATATAAAAAGGAATTCGCTGGGTATCATAAGCATATCGCTAGGAAGCTGTTGGTGAAGGCGCAGGTATTACAATGGAATGGGTATCAATAATTTTTCTTCCACAAGTGAATTGCTAACCAACCCAGCATGCCTTCTACTATTATCACTGATTTGTAAAAGAATTATCACTTGTAGAGGGAAATCAGTCAGACAAAGGGGTAAAAGCTACTGTGATAACGCTGAGTTAAAAATCCTAGTATTAATTTGCCAAGGCAAGATCACAGTCATTAAAGTGTAAAGTGCCACAAAATCTTAGTGTGCTGGTTGTGTAAAGGTTGGTAAATGTAATGACGCTTGTTTTAATAATGCCAAATATTAAAACGTTGCCCATAAACAACTATGTAAACGTAATTACACAGTCAAACATAGACACACAAACAAATCAACATTGTCTTCCAAATTTTTTTATAATGTCCAGACTTTACCAATCAAGAGATGGAAACTGTCATTAAAACGCATAAAATGAAATGAAATAAACAAGCGCAGAGATAAACCCTCAAAGGACGCAAAGATAAACCATAAGAAGAGGTACTCAATCGATAGAAGGTGCGAAGACCAATCAATTAGCCAGGGACAATCAATAGAGGTGGACGACTGCTAGGTTCATCCTTTGCTTCAACATCCTCGCACAGAAAATAAGGGCGTTGAGATCCATAGGTCTTTTAACGCTAAGGCGATGACCGTAGATCAGGCTCCTGGCCAATTTCTCTGGCGAGGACTGGTGAACCAAGGATGAAAGGTAAACAACCATTAAGAACACAATCAATCACAGCCAGGTGGTCAAGACATGCGGGAAAATGAAGGCCATAGGAGACAACAACCATTGAGCTAGGATAAGAACAGTTTCATTCAAAAACATTAGTTTACTTCTCCATTAACTAAGCAGAACCAATCATAAGTCCTAATATATTATACCATACAAAATGAAAAGAGCGTACCGTTGCCTGATCGCCCGCTCCGATTGGCGTCCCGCGCGCTCCTTGCAACTCCTGCTCGTCGACCGTCGAGACTTCACCGGTGCCTCCTAGCCAATGCTAGGGGTACTCTTCTTCCCCCTTATCCCCCCGAGCCGCAAAGGGGCCACACACACTATCCAGAGATTTCGACTAGCTCCCAGCTCGCCTCGCAAGGCTGAACTACCACTCCTCTCCGAGCTGGGTATCCCAACTCCCACAAGTAAATTAGTCAAGACGATATTTTTGCAGCGTAACGTTACACAAACAAAAGATCCTCTTCATCCTTCTCATTCCTTCATTTTATAGAGTTTCGAACTTCCTAAACTCTCATTTAATTAAAGTTTTAAAAATAAATTCCTAAAAATTCTTTTTCGTACAAGTGTCCCTCATCCCCTACATTCTTCCATTAATTAATTTCTTTAATTAGTTAATTATCTTATTTCCCTCACCCACCTAGAGTTACTCCTAGAATCACTCCTAGGTGTCCCCAAATTCCCTCACAGGTTTTAAAGGCTTTCCCTATTATGAAATTGCTAAATCAATTTAAAATTAGAAAGCTCTTAAATGGTAGATTCTTTACTAAGTTGACTTTCCGCTTTTTCCCTTAAGTTCCCCTTTTCCCCTTTTCATGTTACCTCTTTTCCCTAGTTTCCTATTTTTTTGATTTTTCCCTCTTTCCCCTTTTTACTAAGAACTCAAAAAGGCAGGTGTAAAAATTAACCCTTTTCCCCTTTTCTTATTTAATTAGTATACTTTAATTTATTTAGGTAATAAAACAATTAATTCCCTTTTTAAATTTTAATCCAAAATAATTTTACCCCCCTTTTTTTTGAATAAATTAAATTTCTTACTCCCTTGATGTTACAAGATTTAACGAAGATCATAATTATTATTTAAGTGGTTTTTTAATTTTTATTATTTTTATTACTCTATATATATATATATA
>JZKD02S1431549.1:404871-445912 GCA_000966675.3 Picea glauca
GCCTCTTGAATGATTTGGTAGACATCCATAACCCCTAGAGTCAACACTCCACTAGGTGAACTTGTGGGAGACTAAGGGATTCTAAGGAATAAGGCCCCCGCCTTATTGGGCGCCCCTTAGAATCATCATGAGCAACTATCATAGTCTGCCCTCTGTCGTAATCGTTAACCTAAAATTCGAGCCACAGTGGGAGTGCTAGTAGGCTGTGGGAGGGCTGCTATCCACACCTCTCCCTCAACATCTCTGGTAGTCGTGAGTGTCCCCTTTACTCCATATGTGAGTCTGGTCGACAAGCTATCGTCAACCTGCATCATCAATAAATCATGTCAGAATATATCCATGTCATATCATCCAATCAGACATGCTAATATCATAGTAAAAACAATCAAACCCCAATGGTATCACTCCTTGACTCGATCCGTAGTCCAAGAGGTTCCGTCGATGCCTCTACATCCTCTAGGTCCGTAATCCTGCAGACTCAATAAAACCGAGTCAATAGCACTTGTCTATGTCAAAGTGGTAAAACAACATGTCATAAACCCATAACGCCTCATAATCAAATCAAAAGTTTTAATAGCATAATAATCCGGATCACTTGCGATCAAGTGTCCTCAAAGAATAAGTTCGCTTAGTGCACCAGAGCGGGATGTTACAATAAGCTACCACCATTCTAGCAAGTTCATTTCACTATGTATTTTCTTTTATAGTCTTTGTATATTTCATTCTTTAATAGAAATTGTGTATTACTATATATATTTGTTTCTATCTTATTTCCGTGTTTCATTTTGATCCCTCATAAATCCTAATTAATCTCAAGGAGGGATTGGTTAGCCAAGTATTTCTTGTTGCTTCCTTGGGTTTAGATTGTTGGTTTTCACTTACTAAAAACTATGTTTGACTTGTTTAAAGTGATTTTGTGTAGGTTTAATGAAGGATCTATGAATATTCAGCCATAGTTAATGGTGAGGAGGTCTAGGGCCCCCTTAGAACAACCCTCAAATCCATCTTTTCTCCGATGGTTATAGTTGTCTATTTCTTCTCTTTTCATTCTTCTTTTAGCCTAAATTTTCTTCCCTTTGATATTGCTGTCCTAAATAGGAAAATTGAATTTTTTGTTCATTTGCCCTTCCAGGACAACCATCTTAGTTGGATGTTATATCACTGCAATTTACAGTTTTCTATTCTTTTAGTTCATTTTTTTTATTAAAAAATACTAACTTAATTTCATTGCTTACTTGCTCGGAGTTAACCGATTGCTTGTTATGCTTCACCTAACGAGTCGGGAACCAGTTCAAGACCTGCTTGAGACAAAGGGGCCAACAAGGCAGTGAAAAAAAAACATCAGATAAACTTGTAAAATCATTCCCCCACACTCACATTTATACTTGTTTTCATTTCATTCAGTTTCATAAATCTTGCATATGCTTCATTGCTATTTTACCATGTTTATGTAAATAAAATTATGAGTTTTCATTTAACTTTATGTTCCTAAAAATATTAAATTTCTCTTTGTATATTTTCATTCATTTGATTTGTATTAGATAATTTTCAATCCCCAAACAAGGAACTAGTTGAAGCTCTCATGCACATGGCAGCTATGCAACTTGCAAAGAGTTTCAATCCTCTTCATTTGGGTTGAATATCATAGGTGTTTCAATTTATTCTTTATTAGATTTATTCGAGTACTATGCCACCTAAGATGAAGGATAAAATGTGCATAACCCTGTGATTGGGTGTTGTTTGGGTTTCCCTGCCATCACACCTACTGTGGTTAACACCAAGTTTAGTATGGAGGGTGAACTAATATTCATTTGTATTGTTTATTTTCTCTTTTTTCTAACTTACAAGCTGCTGCCCCTAAAAGGAGCATTCATAAAAGTAGAAAAACACAAAACAAAACATGAAAAACACTTGAAAACCAAAGGAAGGGGTCCACCCTTTTAAACAAAAAAACCATACACTATATTATCTACATATTATATTTATATATATACATAGATTTATATCATATATAAATTAGCTAGATTTCAAATTTTGCTGACCAAGAGACACTCTTGTGAAATCAAGACATGATCTTTGCACATAGATAGCTTGTTTTTTTCAATTTATGCAATTTCAATTTCTAGAATATTAGGAGTCAAAGCCAGGGAATCTTCATGAGGAGCCCCTCAGAATTTTTCTACTTGGTATCAAATGAGTGATCTTTAGTTTCTCTTGTAAATCACATGGTCAAGAGGTTGAATAAATTATCTTGGTTGGAATACTACTCTGTTTGGGTAAGCTCATCTAAACCTCCCTCGGGGGTGGTGGGGGGGGGGGTTCCTGAGCCTGTTCCTTTGTGCATGTATCCTTCTGCCATCCAAGTAGCTTTAAGAGCCCGAAAGTGCTAGTGATGAGAAGGGGAAAATCCCTCCTTCTCTGAACTACATGGGGAAATATTCGTTCTAATCAAGTGATCTATGTAAGATCACTCCTTTTATACTAAGTGGAATAGTTGCGGGATAATAGGTGTTTTATTGATCGGGAGGACCTTCAAAATGGTACATGTGATTAATCAATTTAAAAATTATAATTAAATACATGTTTAAAGTCTTTACCTTTTGTGAGTCCACCCAACACCTTGGTGGGTGAATACCTTGGTTAATATTAATTTGCAGTCAATTACATCCCTTTTGATAGCTACTGCAACTTACTAAGGAGCTGTAATTTCATTCCACGCCCCTTTTTTTGGCATTGAAAATTCTGAGGACCACTTTCCAAGCATTTTTGGGTAATACAGAGCCATTTTGGGCTTGTTCCCATGCATTACGAGTCCTGAAAAACTTGTTATTCATCACTTACAACCACCTTAAATGATATGGATATGGATTACTAAAGGTGTTTTGAATCTTATTTTTTGATATTTCTACATAAGTCATCCACTAGGAAATTGTTTGGAACCCCAGTTTACCCCAAGAACTAATTTCAAACCTTTTACCAAGGCCATAAGGGAGTGAACAACTTGTTGTTCGCTTTTATTAGTTTGTTGGTCCAAAAATAAACAAGATCATTTTTGTTGGGTATGTGTTATATTCTTTGCACAAGTATGTGATTTTTTTTGCCTCGAGAAACATGTCATATTTTTGCCTCATTTTTTGTGTTGCCTTGATTTTCGTATCCATTGTTGGGTGGTTTTTCAGAACATGGTTTTTTGCCGATGGTTTTCCATTTACAGTTAAGGAATTAGGGTTGTTGACTAATCCAGGTCATTGGGTTAGGTTTTTGGATGTCGCTGGCTTGTATATTGTATTGTAAACAATGTATCACTATGAATGAATATAAAATATGGTGGTTTCCTGGTTTGGGTTTCCAGGGAATTTTTTTTTTGTGTAATGTTTGTATTTGCCATTGTATCTTTTTTGTTCTTTTACAGAAAATCCGTTTGCAGTAAATATTGTACAAGGTTAAAATATACAATTTTCGCCTCCTTGTCTATTTGTTTCAACCCCCAGGCCATTTTGGCCACCCAGGAAGTTGAGGGAGGACAATACCCAGGTTGGGTGGTCCTAAGAGGTATTTTACGCAAGCCCCTAACCTCACTTTTCCCCCCTTTTTATTGGCTCAAAAACATAACCATATGAGGTGTGGGTAGTCTCTGCTTCATGTCTAGCTATCGAAGAAGTTGTAATCGTCTTCACAGTTGGACAATTGGGATCCGTCCCAATGGACAGATTTTTCTTATAACACATCCCTTTTCTTGTGACTCCACTAGGAAATATTGCATATCCCTTTTGTTTTTCTTGTGTCCCAAACTTTTACTGAGCATCGGACCCAAATTATTTGGTGTCTTTTCCCCCCACCTTTTAACATAAATTTGAGACAAGGTCATTAAGTGATTCACTAAATTTCCTTGGTAGTTGTTATAGTTCATGAGTTCCCTTCTAATTTCATTGCAACAGACATCCATATATACCATCGAGTTTTCCTTTTCTTTCACCTTGTCATTATCTGATTCTACTTGTTCAAACTCACATGAGTAGTTATCAATTGTCATACCTTACCTTTCACTTGGAGAAGAACTAATTTTTTGTTTTGTTTAAGTTGGGTTACTTTAATACCTCATCATAAAGATTAGGATTATTGGTGTGATACCTCGTAATCAAAGTACTTACTTGATCCCCTTGTAAGATGGTAGGGTGGAAACATCCTAAGACTAGGGAAATAATGTTCCCTAGAATTACAAGAAGCTAAAGTTTGCGAAAGAAAATAAGTATCAAGACACATACCTATTGGAAACCAGAGAAACTTGTTACACTTGTATAAAATAAGTCACACTCTTCCTCTTCTTCTATTCAAAACTCCATACTAAAACAAGCATTGGTCAATCCATCAACAATTACCAACCCTTAGGTTGTTTCCTTATTTATTCTATCAACTATTGTTGTTCCTCCCACATCTATTATGATGGAAATGCCTTGGAAACCCGAGACCCATTTAAGGTTGTCCTGACCTCTACATGAAAATCCCATGGATTCCCCAAACTGACTTCCTAAGTTCAACGATGTTGGTCCATTGAATTCCAAGGAACATATACAAAACTTCTATGATGCATTAGTACTTATGGACATAACCATTCCTAATGTCATCATTAGGATTTTTATAAGGACCTTTGAGGGAGAAGCAACAATATGGTATCGCTTTCTTCCTAATGATAGTATCCTATATTGGAACACTATGGTACAAGAGTTCAAGAAACATTTCTAAGAAGTGAATGGCATGGCTTCCCTACTTAGGTATTTCACAACCATATCTGATTTGTAAACTGTTGTGGATATTCCATTGGAATAGTTCAACACAACATATCTAATAAATAAAACCAAAATCTACCTATGAAGGTTAAATTCCTTTGTATTTCTAGAATATTTAGTTATTGATTTTATGCTTATGCATGAAATAGATAAAATGTGGAAAATAGAGAACAATAAAATAAAATCACACAACCTCCACAAAATGACACAAGATATGACCTAGGAAACCCAATACATGAGAAAAACCAATTAGAAGGTGAGGTTTCTCTGCTCTCTTTTCTCTGGTATAGAAATGATGCAAGTACAACGAAAGAGGCGATCTCTATGAAGTTTCCTTTGACCTGTGTCCTATATGGCTGCCACATGATCTCTCCTCCTCTATTATGATCACATAATACCACTCTCAAATGTTTTTCTTAGCTATGGAACAATATACAATGCAAAATAATGGAACCCCTTCTCCTCCTAGTGGCACGATATTTACCTTAGCTTGATAGCCATCTAGGGATAGGTTTTTGACTTCCTCAACCCTCAATTGTGGTACAATTTTGAAACTTATATAGAATATTCTTGAAATCCCTCACATGGCTAGCCCCATATGCATGAGTAATGGGGGCTAGCATGACATCCTCTCGTACCATGGTGGTCAACACTATAGGTAAACTTATAGGAGGCATAACTTTTGCATTCAAACTCTGATTGATGCACAATTTGAACTGTTGGAAAGGTCTCAGAGTGAAGAACAATGTCAAGGGGGTTTACAAAAGTTTTGTACACAGAACCCCCAAAACATTTATTTAATTCATTAGAATGGCTCCGAAAGGTTCCAGACCCCAATTTTACAAACTGGGATCTGCCACTAAAATGAACCTGCAAGTTGATTCCTCCATTTTTTCCACTTTAAAAGAATCAAGATAGATGAAATATAATATAATGATCCATTCCATATCATGCTTCCCCATTTATGGAGGATTTTGGTGCCAAAAATATTTATTGAATGAGGTTAGAAATTTTTTCTTCTACCTTCTCCCTGGAGTACCACTTTGCTTTGCCTGGAAGTTGTCCTTTTAACCTAATATACCAAAGGTCATGCTGCTCCTATCTTGTAGTTCTGGACCACTTCTACAAAATTTTTTCCTATGATAAATCTTCATGAGCCTATGGAGATAAGTCCTCTATGGAAGGTTGGACCTACTCCTCCTCCTGATACAACATGGAAGGCTCATAGAGTTTGATATTATTCACATCCAATACCAAGTAAATACACATGTATGGGGGTAGAATGGGTCTGTAGGAATTATCTCCCACCTTTTCCAATACCTCAAAAGGACCATACCGCAGAGCCTTGATATTATTACTAGGACACTGTATCATTTCCTTATTCATCTATAACCATACTCTGTCTCCCACTCTAAGTGTTCTCTCTGTTTTGTGCTGGTCATGTCTAGTCTTTTACTTTTCCTGTGACTTATTCAGTGTCTCTTATACTTGAAAATGGATCTGCCTGATCTTCTAAACAATGTTTTCTACTTTTAATGCATGTGCTATGAGGTCCTTACTCACTCCTCCTTGTTGTCCATATACAACATCTAAGGTTGAAGGTGGAAAATACCCAAAGCAAGTTTCAAAAGGTGACTTACCCGTAAAAGTGTGGACTGCTCTGTTATAAGAGTGTTGTATATATATATATATATATATATATATATATATTCATCTCAAGTATTTGGATGCTTCTGATTGTAACCCCTTAAAATATGCACTAAAGTCATTTTGACTAATTTTGTTTTCCCATCTGTCTGTGGATTGAATGTTGTAGACCTATTTGACTTAGTCACCATATTATCCCACAATGTAGTCCAAAATGCACTGAGAAATTCGGTATCCCTCTATGAGATGATGCTCCTTGGTATCCCAAAGTGCACCCAAACTTGTTTGTTTCTTATTATCCATTGATGGTCGTTTTACAAGGCATGAGAATGCATGTTTTGATGAAGTTGTCAACTACCACAAATATATAGTCATGTCCTTTCTCAGTTTTTGGTAAACCTCCCACAAAATCCATGGAAATACTTTCCCAAGGTCGAGTGAGTACATATAAGGGATGGTATAGACCTCACTTCTTGTTACTAGGCTTGCTAGTATAACAAATTATACAACCTCTAATATACCGTGCTACATCTTCTTGCATTATTGGCCAATACACATACCTCTGTAAGCGGGAAACTATCTTCCCAACACCAAAATGTCCTACAATCTTGAAGGTATGAGCCTCTATGATAAGCTGCAATTGTGCACCTTCAGGAAAAAAGAGATTTTCGATCTTGTAGAGTAAACCGTTATGGAAATGATAGTCAACCTTTCCATCACTTTCTTCTATATGGATTTGTACTTGTAGCTACTGGAGCACCTCCTCGAAATCCTCATCTTCTATGTATGCCTCATGGGAAAAAGGTCCATGTGCATCAAAGTTCCCAAAGTTGTAATCTTGTATGTGGGTGGCCATGAAAGCATGTCTGCTAACTATTTGTGATACCCTTCTTATAATTTATGACCAAATGAAATTGTTGTAAAAACCCCATCCACTTGTAATTCTTGGTTTGTTGTAGCTTAGTTTGGGCTTGCAAATAATGTAGTGGCTGGTGATATATGTGAATGATGGTCTCCTTTCTGACAGCTTGTACCAAGGCATAAATCTCCTTGTTGTAAGTAGGGTAGTTGAGAACCTCCCCATGAAATAATTTAGAATGATAGCATACGAGCCTTCCTCCCTGCATCAATACTCCTCCCATGGCATACCCACTTGCATCTAT
Organism: Picea glauca; assembly: GCA_000966675.3. Classification (NCBI taxonomy): domain Eukaryota; kingdom Viridiplantae; phylum Streptophyta; class Pinopsida; order Pinales; family Pinaceae; genus Picea; species Picea glauca. The sequence goes on from JZKD02S1431549.1 coordinate 412,469, forward strand.
CTCCACTTCAAAGGGATCCTTCAAGTTTGGTAGTGAAATCACTGGTTCTTGACTAATATTTATTTTCATCTCATCAAAGGCCTTCTGTTGATTCTTCCCCCAATGGAAACTCTTACCACTATTTATTATGGTGTGGAGTGGTGCAACTACCACTGAAAATGAAGCTATGAACTTTTGCAAGTATTTTGCTTCCCCCAAAAAAATCATAACTTCAATGAAATTTGTAGGAACTGGCCATTTCATGATGGCCTCCATATTTGAAGGATCTATCTTAATCTCCCCTCCATCGATCACATACCCAAAATACACCAAATACTGTTGAGAAAATTCACATTTCTTGAGATTGGCCAACAGTTGGTGCTTCTTCAAAGTCTCTAACACCTGCATAATATGTGAGATGTGATCCTCCTAGGTAGCACTATAAATATGTATATCATCTAAATAGACAATAACAAATGAATCTAGATAAGGGTGTAAAACATTATTCATTAGTCTCATAAATGTATCCGATGCGTTGCATAAACCGAATGGCATAACCAACAAATAATACAAACCTTACCTTGTCTTGAAGGAAGTCTTCCAAGTATACTCTTCTTTGAATTTTACATGGTGATATACTAATTTCAAATCCAACTTAGTGAAGTACTTGGCATGTTGCAACTGGTCCAACAGATCATCGATCCTTGGAAGACAATACCGATTATTCAATGTTTTTTTTCAATGCCCTATAATTGATACACATTTTCCAAGTCCCATCCTTCTTGGGAAAAATTATGATGGGTGACCCACAAGGTGAGGTACTTGGTCGAATCACACCCTGCTCCAACAATTATTGCAACTGTTTCTTTACTTCATTTGCTTCCAGAACAGACTATCTACAAAACCCAATATTCGGTAAGGGAGAGTCTGGGAATAATCAAATTTCATGCTCCACTTCCCTCTTAGGTGGTTGATCTAGGTGGATACTGATGGCCACTCACCTATTCCAGTAATTTAGAATGGTTTCACATCTTGGCAGTTTTTCTATGAATATTCGGGTCCCAAACTTCTGGGGCCATTTTGAGGCCCTAAATGATGTTTTTTTGACCTGACAGTGCCCAATTAATCATCAAAATCATATATTGGGCTATTCAAAATGTGTCCTCATAGGATAGACCTTTTTGACAAGGTATTGAATTCCCCAAACTGAGATCATATGCAAAATTTGTTCCCCTAGGAAGTTGATGTATCAACTAACCACATCAGGGCCCACAAACCTTTTTGCATTTCATCTTCTAGGGTCATGGTTTTAGATGTTTAGGGTTTTGTCATCGATGTTTTTTTTTTTTGGCCTCTTTTTAATAAGCTTCTTGCGAATGAGTGCAACCATCACATCTCTATATTTAGAGATAAGCTACCACCATTCTAGCTAGCTTGTGTGCTTTGCATTTTACAGTATTTTGTATTTTAGACGGTCATTGATAGAATCTGAGTTTCACTATATTACTATGTTTCTTGCAACATCTCTGTGTGTTTCCTTGTTATATATTTTCCTTCATGTCATTCTTAATATAATCTAGATCAATGGTATCAGAGAAATATTCTCCTTGGTTATAGAGAGTTGAGTCTCAAGCTAGTTTCTCTTGAGGACAACCGCTCTCACTAGCCCAAGTGGCCTCCCGTGGTGGAAGAAAAGAGAGACAATGGAGCAGGAGATACTATCAAAATGTTTCTTGAGGAATCCATCACATAATAACGATGGTGACAACTTCAACCAACAATCACTTCAGAGGTACAACACCCTTCAAGGTACAAGTTAACTTTGATATTCATTTATTTGAAGGCCAAATAGACGCTGATGCTTTGGAAAAATGGTTAAGTATGCTAGATGGTTATTTCTCTATCCACAATTTTTCCAATGGTGAAAAAATCACCTTCGTTCTCCTTAAATATCTTTCTCATGTTAGATATTGGTGGGAAACTTCCTGTGAGAAACATGTCGGAGATGAGTCTACAATTTTTGGGCCAAAACCCACTTGGGTGGATTTTGTTGATGCCCTCAAGGAACAATACTACCCTTTTGGAAACTATGATGACCATTACATGAGATTGCCAATTCTACGTCACGAGAGAGACTCTAGAGTACACCAACATCTTCAATAACTTTCCCACAAAGATGGGTATTAAATACTCCAAGCAACACCTATTTCTGAAGTACCGTAGTGGCCTACATAGGGACATCCAAGAAGATATGGATTTCTTGGATATCTCCTCATTGGGAGCCGCTTACTGATATTATATGAAGATCGAGCAAAATAATAAGCATGATTTTAGCTCTGCAAACCCACCACAATAGAGGCATGGTAAAGGTGTCACTAACTCCCAAAGAAAAGGATAGAGAAAGGATGGCCAACCCTAGGACAACCAGTCCAAGCCACCAACAAAGAATGGTAACAGGAAGTTGAAGGACACTGGAAAGTGGTGTGAGTTACACAAATTCCTTTGGAACAACACTGATGAATGCCACTCAAAATAATCATTGTTGGCCGAGATGAAATCCATAGAGTCAAATGCAGAGGAACCAGAGGAGCCTGACGAAGGGGAGAACCTCTTCCACTCACATATGTGGGTGAAAGGGACCCCCATCCATTTCATTGTTGACAACTGTATCCAGAATAACCTAATCTCATCAAAGGTGATTAAGAGTTTGAGCCTAACAACATTGCCACACCCTCAACCATACACCCCTGGTTGGATCAACCATGGATGAGACATCCATGTCAACCGACTATGCCTCATGCACTATGACATCAAACCCTTAAAATAAGAGGTATTGTGTGATGTTTCCTCCCTTGAAGTTTGTGATGTTCTTGTAGGACAACCATACATGTGGAAGCTTCATGCTATTTATGAATCTAGGCCCTCTAGTGTCATAATTACTTTGGGAGGTCAATTCTATAGGGTACCAAACGAAGTCCAAAATATTGTGCTCTCTTTGATCTCCACGAAGTAGTGCCGAAAGGTAGTCTCTTAGGTCAAGAGATTTGTCCTCTTTATGGTTCAATCATAAGGTGAATAGAAGGTCGTTGTAATTGCCAAAACCTTTGCACGAGGTCTCTCTACACAACAACAATAGGTGAAAAAGATCATATAAGAGTACAAAGACATCATTGCCTTGCCTACTATGGTGTCTTTGCACTGTCAAGTAAAGAACTCAATTGATTTGACACCCGATGCTCCTCTGCCTAACGACCCTGTATACATGAATTCTATCATGGAGAATGAAGAAATCAAAGGCCAGATCCAAGATTTTTTTTTAAAGGGCCACATCATACCAAGCTCCTCACCTTGTGGGAGCCCAATTGTCCTGGTACATAAGAAGGATGGGACATGGTGACTTTGTATTAATTATATAGACTTGAACATGATCGTTGTAAAAAATCAGTAACCAATCCCCTAGATTGATGATCTTCTTTATCAGCTTAAGTTAGCCAAATTTTTCAATAAGATTGATTTGAAGTTAGGCTACCACCAAGTGTCGATTGAGAAAACTGATGTATGGAAGACAACCTTCAAGTTTAAAGAAGGTCTCTTCAAGTGGTTGGTCATGCATTTCGGATTGAATAATTCTCCGACCACATTCATATGGATGATGGATGATATATTGTGTCCATTCAAAAAATCCTTTGTGGTCATATATATGGCTAGCATCCTCATCTTTAGAAAAACTTGGGAGGAACATTTGAAGCACGTTCAACAAGTTTTGGGCACCCTGTGACAACACAAGTTATATGCCAATTTGGAGAAGTGTTCCTTCAACATGTAGAGAATCCAATATTTGGGATACATCATGGATGAGCAAGGTGTGAATGTGGATCCAACCAAGATACAAGTCATCTGCGACTAGCCGACCCCAAAGAAATTGACCAATATTTGAAGCTTCTTGCACCTTTCCAACTTCTACCATAGGTTTGTTTTGGGGTTCTCTCATATTTCTTGGGACCTAAGCCAGGTGACCAAGGGTGGAGCGAAGGCCAAGTTTTTTTGGGATGCATCCCAATATAAAGCATTCGAGGATTTTAAGTTCCACCATTTTCTCACCAACAATCCTTGTTTTACCAGACCTACAACAACCAATTTATATTGAGACAAATTCTTTAGATTATTGTATCGGTGCAGTCCTCACTCAACATGGGAATCTAGTGTCCTTGTTGATTAAGGTTGGTTGTCATTGATGTCAACCCTTGAAGAAAGCTCGGTAGCACAAAGGTTTGGGTAATGGACCCAAGTTTGTTTGATGTAAAGATGACTCATTATTGTCTTGTCATGGTTGATAATAAGTATATATGGATGAACTCCAAAGTGGTCCCCTTATGGTGAAAGCCCTCACGGGAAGACGCTTTGCGGATTGAGTTATCCTAGAAGTATGGTTAGAGAACCCATGCTTATTTGTGGAATAATGAGATGAAGGTCAATGAATTTTTCAGTGAAACTATCCTATATGGATAGTGCTTGTCATGCCATTTCCAGTGGTATGTGGAACATCACATAACTCCTCACGGTTAGAGAGTTATGGCCATGAGAAGTTGGAAAACCCAGGTTTGGGTAATGGACCCAAGTTTGTTTGATAGATAATGGTATGAGTTTTAATATATTTACAGGTAATAATATTCTATATGGATGGTACATTTCATTCCATTTCTGGTGGTATGTGGAATGTCACATAACTCCTCACGGTTTGAGAGTTATGGCCTTAAGAAGTTGGAGGACCCTCTTATGTCATCTAGAAGCCCCAAAAGCTCAAAGTAGTCAAAGTGGTTTAAGAGATTTTAGAAGTTAAATAATAAAGTGAAGTGATGAGTGTACTATAATTCAAAGTGAATACAAATTAAATTATTTAAATAATAAATTTAATGGATAAATTAGAAGTGGATTAACCCTAAAATAAAGAAAGTGGGCAAGGTGACCTAGAAGATGTTTTTAAGGAAGCTACTTGGAGAGTATAAATAAGAGGAAAGGATCTCTCATTTTAATCACACTTGAGAAGATTGAATACCTATAGGTGTCTGAGGTAACCAAAGGATATCTAAGCCAAATTTCCGAGGGAAGGTGAAGAAAAGAAGACCAAAATTCAAGGAAGGATAAATTCTTTTGATGATGCTTTCTAAGGTATGTTATTTACAGGTCATCTGACCATTTTCGCAATAATTTTTTTTTCTAGAATGATTCAGATCATGAAATTGCTATTCCATTGAGGAAACATATCCAAGTATCTGTGGTAAAAAATTTAGCTTGTGTGTCGTTGTATTTTTGGAGTTACACTTCGTGGAAAATAAGGTTTGCGGCTAGTCCTGAAACTAGTCAAAAACAAGTGTTTTAGGTAAAAATGTCATAACTTCTTCATAACAGATCCAAAGTTAGTAAGAACCAATGTTTTTGTTAGATTACAATATGTGGTATGTTGTGTAACAGTTTCAGATCAATTCAACAAATATTTCGTGTGGACCCCGCTCTACAAGGTCACTCTCTAGAATAAGCCCGAATTCAGCAAGGTATGCCATTTTTTCTATAACTCATTTTCTAAGAGGTTCCAAGTAGTGACACCTGGAGGAATTGCATAAAATACACTGAAGAACATTGTGTGGTATTTTCAGATCTTTATTCATTACATGTACAAATTTATGATCATTTCAAGTTAGGGTTGTTGACTAATCCAAAACTGGTCATGTGAGACTAAAGACAAGTTTGATGAAGATGCTAGTTTCTTGTTGTCAAAGTTAAGGAAATTTTGCGTATGTGATCATAAACACCAGGTTTATTATAGAGTTACAAATCATATTTGGATGATGAAATTGATGAGGGCTTTTGGTTAAGGTACATGTTGGGTACATGGTTGAGACAAGTAGTTGATGAGGTGGCACACACTGAGGTGTATAGTTGATGATGTTGGTACATATTGATGAGTCATAGTTGATGAGTAGTTGACACATGATTGGTACATACTTGGTACATGGTTGGTTGCACTTGTGTATGGTACAGGTTGATTACAGGTTGTTTGGTACAGGTTGGTGCATGGTTGATGCACTTTTTTATGGTATAGGTTGATTATAGGTTGAGGTACAAGTTGATGCATGGTTCAGGTTTATTGGTATAGGTTTACAATGATATATCTCACAATGATAGTGTGAAAACGGTTCCATCATTCTATTCTACTTCAGGGCAGTTGGACGGGGCAAGGATAGGTGATTGTAGCCACTTTCCGGTTGTAGCCGGAGAACATAGGGGGTTGTAGCCTCCTTTTGGTTGTATCCAGAGAATTGGGGAGTTGAAGCTTCCCTAAGGTTGTAGCCTGAGAAACTAGGGGATTGGAGCCTCCTTCCAGTTGCAGCTGGAAAACAAAGGAAGTTGGTGCTTCCAATGAATGTAATTCTTCAAGACATATACGAAAAAACATTCCGTGGTTTTCTCCTGATTCAGGTTTCCACGTAAAACACTGGTGTACTGTGTATGTTTATGATTGTTTATTTATTCATTTCTCATTATTGGATGATAATTCTACATTGATATAACACTTGGATTATTTGGTTTAAAAAGGATTATAATTGCTCTATTACTGATTCACCCCCCCTCTTAGTAATCCAACAATTGGTATTAAAGCAGGTTCCTTCAGAAATCAATTTAACCACTGGAAGATAGATCATGGAGAGAAACAACTTGTATAAAAATAGAATACCATAGTTTGATGGAAAAAAGTATTCTTTTTGGAGCATAAGGATGAAGACATATATACAAGAACAAGGATTTCAAGTTTGGCAATCAATTGTAGATGAATACACAACATGAGCAATTCCACCAAGAAATGACAAAGCAATGAAATTTGGTGAGAATATTTCCAAATCCGAAAATGCACTTTTGAATGGTCTTAGTGATATGGTATTGACCAAAGTTGCACATTGTACATCCACTAAAGAGATTTGGGACAAGCTTCAAAATATTTATGAAGGAGATACAAAGGTCAAAGCAATAAAGCTTCAAACTTACAGAGGTCAGTTCAAACAACTAAAAATGAAGGAAGATGAAAATATTGCAGCCTACTTCTTACAAGTCGATGAAACAGTGAATGCAATCATATGATTGGGAGAAGAAATCGAAGAATCTGTAATTTTTCAAAAGGTACTAAGATCTCTTCCTATGAGATTCAACCTTAAGATATTAGCACTAGAAGAAATATCGGATCTAAACTCAATAAGCATAGATGAACTGCATGGAATCTTCACAGCATATGAAATGAGAACTGAATAGGAAAATCCAGATGTTAAAGAAGCAGCCATCAAAGCATCCAAAAGATCAAAGAAAAATAAACAAAAACAATAAGAATATAGCAACAACAATGACGTCTCGGAAGATGATGAAGAAGTGGAAAACTTCGTTAAAAGACTGAACAAGGGAACCAACGGTAGGTATAGAGGTAAGTTTCCTTTAATTTGTTTTAATTGTGATGGTATTGGTCATTTTGCTAACAAATGTCCTCATAAGAAGACGAGAAATTATGAAGGTTACTCAAAAGACAAACACACATATAAAGGAAAAAGAACTACAAATAAAGTTTTCAAGTAAAATTTATGCACTAAAGAAGACAACTCATCATCGGATGAAAATGAAGTCAGTGACAGTGAGACATGAAGAGTTTTATTCGTGGCAGTAAAAGAATGACAAAGAAGACTCCAAAGAAGAATATGAAGAAGCTGAAGAAGGATATGAAGAAGTCAAAGAAGAAATTGAAGAGGCAGAAGTTGACTATCGAGAAGAATTAATGTATGCCATAGAAGTTATCAGAAGAGAAAAGAAGAAAAACAAGAAACTACAAACAGAACTAGACAAGAAAAAGAACACTCGAGAACTAGAACAAATGATCACAAAATTGAAGGTTCAAATTGAAGAAGATAAAATAATTGAAGAAGCACTCAAATAACAACTAGAAGAAAAGGACAAGATCATTGAAAACTTGGAAGTAGAGATTGTCACACTAAGAAAAGATATTCAAAAGAAAAATATGCAGAATAGCTCAAAAGTTCTGGATGACATTATCAACAGTAAAAAATATCATCTTGACAAGTTCAGACTTGGATATAATCAGACAGAAAAGGGATCAATCTCCAAAACAACAAAGTAAGAAACAAATCCAAAAAGATATGCAGAAACAATCAAAGGGGATAGGAAGATATACAAGGAAGATTACAGGGACACTACTCCACCGAGAAGATTCAAATTTAAGAATTAACAATAGTCAGATAGGCCTCAAGAATAAGAATGATTCATAGGAGCACCTCCTTTCAGAAGATATTCAAATCCTAGGTATCAAACTATATTTTTTGGTTTATGTTATGCATGTAATAATTTTGGACATAAAGCTATGAATTGCAGAGCTAACAACAGGAAAAATAAAAACTTTGAGAGTCATACACAAAGAGGTTATTCAAGAAGACCTAGTGAAACACAAAGAAGAAGTTACAATAGGTTTGAATCTTTGAGTACTGAAGTGGAATGTTACAAATGTAACAATTTTGGACACTTGGCCAAAGATTGCAGAATGACAGAACCTCCTAAAGAACCTTAACATAATAACAAAAGTCATAGACAGGAACCTCAAAAAAGGACACGGATAAGAAAACAAGATCAGTATAGCAATGAAGAATGCACAGTCTCTCTATAAGATAAGCAAAAGAAACATGGTTGGTATGTTGACAGTGAGTGTTTAAAACACATGACAGGTGATAGAGACAAATTTCTTACATTACGAAAGGAAAGAAATGGATCAGTCTTCTTCAAAAATAATAATTCAACCAAAATAATTGGAGAAGACATAGTCCGAATTGGGAAAAAGAATGAAAAGGCACAAAATGTTCCACTGGTAGAAGATATGAAACATAATCTTCTAAGTGTGAGTCAAATGTGTGACCAAGGTCATAAAGTTACTTTTGATTCACAAAAGTGTGAGATAAGAAGAGAAGGTTCAGGGAAATTGGTCGGTACAACTGCAAGAAATTCAAACAACATATATGTGTTAAGTGAATTTGGAAATGAAAAGTGTTGTCTAGGAAAGGAAGATGAAAGATGGCTATGGCACAGAAGAATGGGTCACATGGATTTTGATAACCTTGTCAAATTCAACAAAAGAGAAGTAGTCAGAGAAATGCCCTAGATCATGAAACCAACCAACACTTTATGCAAGCATTGTCAACAAGGAAAGAAAACAAAGACCAGGTTCAAATCAAAGGAATATTCAACAACAAGACCACTGGAAATTGTGCATACTGATCTAGTTGGACCAACTACAACAAAGGGCTTAAAATGTGAGAGATACTTTATGTTATTAGTTGATGATTATACAAGAATGACTGCAGTTTATTTTTTCAAGAACAAGTCAGAAGCTTTTGAAAAATTCAAGATCTACAAGGAAATGGTTGAAAATGAGATGGATTCAAGAGTCAAATGCTTGAGATTTGATAATGGAGGAGAGTTCACTTTAAAGGAATTTATGGACTACTGCAGCAGTCATGGAATAAAAAGACAATTCTTCGTTGCTAGGAGACCTCAACATAATGGAGTTGTTGAAAGAAAGAACAGAACAATACAGGAAATGGCTTGAACAATGTTAATGGATTCCAAATTGACAGATATATTTTGGACATAGGCAGTGCAGACAACAGTTCAAATTCAAAACATAGTAATGCTCATAAACAACACTGATAAAACTCCCTACGAGCTATGGAAAGGAAGACCAACAAATGTGAAGCACTTCAGAGTTTTTGGAAGCAAATTCTACATCAAAAGAGAATATGGAAGAATGAGAAAGTTTGACTCTCGTGTGGACAAAGGAGTACTTGTTGGTTACTCAAGTACAAGGAAAACATACAAGTGTTACAATCTAAGATTGAACAAAGTTGTGGAAAGCATCAACGCAACAATTGATGAAATAGGCAGACCAGAGTCAAAGGAAGAAGAAAATAAATCAATGGAACAACTTTTCGAAGAAGAAGCAGAAGATGAAGTAGAAGAGGAAGATGAAGAGAATCCGACAGAAACAGAAGAGCAAGTTCAACAAGTATCTCCAAAGACACCTAGCAGATGAGTATAGAAGAATCATCCTTCAGATCAGATTATTGGAAACAAAGATGCAGGAGGTTAGACTAGAAGAAAAATCCGTTCACCAGGACAAACACACCTAGCAGTCTTATCTACAATTGAACCAAACTATTTTGAAGAAGCCAACAAGGATGAATTTTGGAATAAGGCCATGAATGAAGAATTGGATCAAATAGAGACAAATGACACATGAGAACTGGTTCCAAGACCAAAGAATAAGAATGTGATCGACACAAAGTGGGTCTTTAGGAATCAATTGAATGAAGATGTACATGTTACAAGGAACAAAGCTAGATTGGTATGTAAAGGATATGCACAGACTGAAGGAATCAACTTCGAAGAGACATTTTCCCCAGTTGCCAGAATGAAAGCAATCTTTTTGATTTTAGCTTATGCATGCTCAAAAAATATTAAAGTGTATCAGATGGATGTAAAATCATCTTTTTTGAATGGGGAACTTGAAGAAGAAGTCTACATTGAACAACCAAAAGGATTTCAGCTATCAGAGAACGCAGATTATGTGTGTAAATTAAATAAGGCCTTGTATGGTCTAAAACAGGCTCCTAGAGCATGGTACTCTAGACTGGATAAGTATCTACAGTAGGTAGGGTTGAGAAAAGGAAGTGCAAACAACAACTCTACATCAAGGTAAGTCAAGGTAATATTTTATTAGTTGAAGTTTATGTTGATAATATTATTTTTGGTAGTGATGATGAAAGGTTAAGCCCGAAATTTGCAAAAGATATGCATAATGAATTTGAAATGTCATTACTTGGAGAACTATCTTTCTTTCTGGGACTTCAGATATGTTAAAACAATCAAGAAATTTTTATTTCTCAAACCAAGTATATCAAAGAAATGCTAAAGGGGTTCGGAATGGAAGATTGCAAACCAGTTATCACTCCCATGCAAACCAGTTGCAAGTTGAGAAAATATGATGATTCAAAGTCTACAGATCAGAGGCAATACAAATCAATTATTGGTAACCTACTATATGTGAAAACATCTAGACCAGATGTAATGTAGGCAGTTGGACAGGTGGCATGATTTCAAGCAACACCAAAGGAATCACATGTATTAGCAGTGAAGAGGATTTTCAGATATCTCAAAGGAACATAAGAGTTTGGATTATGGTATCCAAAAGGAAATGATCTATCACTTATTGCGTACACAGATGCAGATTGGGTAGGTTGTATTGATGACTAACGAAGCACCCGTGGAGAAACATTCTACTTGGGTGAGTTCTTAGTATCATGGATAAGAAAGAAACAATCATCAATATATTTATCTACAGCCGAGGCAGAGTATATTGCAACAACATCATGTTGTACACAGGTTCTTTGGATGAAACAAACTCTGACAGATATACGGGTTGAGTATGATGAGCCCATTCCAATCTATTGTGATAATACATGCGCCATCAATATCTCAAAGAAACCCTTAATGCACTCTAAGACGAATCACATTCCAATCAAGTATCACTTTCTATGAGAGCAGGTTGTAGAAAAGAACATCAGAGTTGAGTATGTGGGCACAAAATAACAAGTGGCAGACATCTTTACAAAACCACTTCCACGGGAAGCCTTTGAGTATCTTTGCCAGAGATTTAGAGTTATTTCTACTCCAAAATGAATGCTTTTGAATGCTTATCTTATATGTCTTAGATGTACATGATGAAGCACCATAAGAGGACAGTTTAGTCAAGGGGTGCAGCCCCAGATGGAAAGATACCTTTGACATTGATGACAAAGGGGGAGAGATTTATCAGATGTAGAGGACATAGGCATGATTCCAGAGGGATAAATGGTCACAGAGATGTAGAGGACAAAGGCATGGTTCTAGGGGGAGCATGAGTGATATGACTTCAATATTGTATCAGTGTTTTTCCATCAATTCCAAAGGGGGAGATTGTTGATTAAGGTTGGTTTCCATTGATGTCAACCCTTGAAGAAAGCTTGGTAGCAAAAAGGTTTGAGTAATGGAACCAAATTTGTTTGATGTAAACATGACTCATTATTTTCTTGTCATGGTTGATAAGAAGTATAGATGGATGAAATCCAAAGTGGTCCTCTTATGGTGAAATCCCTCACGGGAAGACACTTTGTGGATTGAGTTATCCTAGAAGTATGGTTAGAGAACCCATGATTATTTGTGGAATAATGAGATGAAGGTCAGTGAATTTGTCAGTGAAACTATATTAGATGGATATTTCTTGTCATGCTATTTCTGGTGGTATGTGGAATGCCACATAACTCCTCATGGTTAGAGAGTTATGGCCATGAGAAGTTAGAGAGCTCAGGTTTGGGTAATGGACCCAAGTTTGTTTGATGGATAATGGTATGATTTTTGATATATTTGTAGGTAATACTATTCTATATGGATGGTACATGTCATTCCATTTCTGGTGGTATGTGGAAAGTCACATAACTCCTCACGGTTTGAGGGTTATGGCCTTACGAAGTCGGAGGACCCTATTGTGTCATCTAGAAGCCCCTATAGGTCAAAGTAGTCAAAGTGGTTTAAGAGATTTTAGAAGTTAAATAATAAAGTGAAGTGATGAGTGTACTATAATTCAAAGTGAATAAAAATTAAATTATTTAAATAATAAATTTAATGGAGAAATTAGAAGTGGGTTAACCCTAAAATAAGGAAAGTGGGCAAGGTGACCTAGAAGATGTTTTTAAGGAAGCTACTTGGAGAGTATAAATAAGAGGCAAGGCTCTCTCATTTTAATAAAACTTGAGAATATTGAATACATATAGGTGTCTGAGGTAACCAAAGTATATCTAAGCTGAATTTATGAGGGAAGGTGAAGAAAACAAGGCCAAAATTCAAGGAAGGATAAATTCTTTTGATGATGCTTTCTAAGGTATGTTATTTACATGTCATCTCACCATTTTCGCAATAATGTTTTTTATAGAATGATTCAGACCGTAAAATTTATTTTCCATTGAGGAAACATATCCAAGTATCTATGATAAAAAATTCAGCTTGTGGGTCATTGTATTTTTGGAGTTACACTCTGTGGAAAATAGGGTTTGTGGCTAGTCCTGAAACTAGTAAAAAATAGTTGTTTCGGGTAAAAATGCCATAACTTATTCATAACAGATCCAAATTCAGTAATACCAAATGTGTTGGTTAGAGTATAATCTTTATTATTCTGTTTAACAATTTCAGATCTATTCAACAAATATTCTGTCCGAGGGATGCTCTACAAGGTCTCTCTCTAGAATAAGCCAGAATTCAACAAGGTATGCCATTTTTGCTATATCTCATTTTATGAGAGGTTACAAGTAGTGACACCTAGTGGAATTGCATAAAACACATTGAAGAACATTGTGTATCAGTTTCAAATCTTTATTCATTATAGGTACAAAGTTATGATCATTTCAAGTTAGGGCTGTTGACTAATCCAAAACTAGTCATGTGAGACTAAAGAAAAGTTTGATGAAGATGCTAGTCTCTTGTTGTAAAAATTAAGGAAGGTTTGTAGGTATGTGATCATATAAACCATGTATATTACAAAGTTACAAATCATATTTGGATGATGAAATTGATGAGGGATTTTGGTTAAGGTACATGTTGGGTACAAGGTTGAGACAAGTAGTTGATGAGGTGGCACATACTGAGGTGTATAGTTGATGATGTTGGTACATATTGATAGTCATAGTTGATGAGTAGTTTACACATGATTGGTACATACTTGGTACATGGTTGGTTGCACTTGTGTATGGTATATGTTGATTAGAGGTTGTTTGGTACAGGTTGGTGCATGGTTGATGCACCTGTTTATGGTACAGGTTGAGGTACAGGTTGATGCATGGTTCAAGTTTATTGGTACATGTTTACAACGATATATATCACAGTTATAGTGTGACAGTGGTTCCATCATTCTACTTCTACTTCAGGGCGGTTGGATGGGGCAAGGACAAGTGGTTGTAGCCACCTTCCGATTATAGCCGGAGAACATAGGGGGTTGTAGTCTCCTTCTAGTTGTAGCCATAGAATTGGGGAGTTGGATATTCCCTCAGGTTGTAGCATGAGAAACTAGGGGGTTGGAGCCTCCTTCCAGTTGCAGCTGGAAAACAAAGGAATTTAGTGCTTCCAATGAATGTAATTCTTCAAGACATATAAGAAAAAACATTCTGTGGTTTTCTCCCGCTTCAGGTTTCCACGTAAAACACTAGTGTATTATGTATGTGTATGATTGTTCATTTGTTCATTTCTCATTATTGGATGATAATTCTACATTGATATAAAATTTGGATTATTTGGTTTAAAAAGGATTATAATTGCTGTATTACTGATTCACGCCCCCTCTCAGTAATCCAACAGTCCTATCACAGTGAAGCACTATATGATGTTGTTCATAGATACCCCACCTATGAAAAAGAGATGTACTTCATTGTGAAAACATGTTTATAGTGGAAGCATTACATTCTAGGGAAGGAAACAATCATCCACACTAACTTCAGGCCTCTACAATTCATTCATACACAAGGAAATTTATAGAATGACCACCATCAGAAGTGGTCAACGTACATACAACAATTCCACTTGAACATCAAGTATAATAAGGGCTACATGAACCATGTCACACACTGCCTCATTCAAACCTCAGTTTTGGTGCTAACAATAATTCTTAACTCCTATGAGTATGAGACATCTAGGTGGACAAAAAATACTAGAGGATGCTTAGGAAGCCACAAAGGTGAACATATATTTAATGGAGGAGCATCTCATCCAACCAACCAAGACTCAAACTATGATCCATGATTTTATAGAAAATATAACAGGGACATGAAAACCTTTCACACAACTCAACATCACACACAATTGCTCTAGAAGAACTCTTGTATCACAGATTTATATCAATTGAAGGCCAATATGAAGCTTGGGAATCCTACATAGGGGACACAGATAGGTAAATAAAACAAAATAGTAAATTCAAATTTTCCCACAACTACCTTCTATTTTTTATTTTTTCTAAGTGTCATCATCTTCATCTTATTCTAACACCTGTCAACAACATTTGAGAAGGGGAAGATGAAGATACTTGTAACTTATTCTTGTGTAATCCAAGAAGATATTATGAGTAGTTACTGAAACTACTATAAGTAGAGGAAGAGGCCCATTTTGAAGGGGCTCTTCAAGCATTGTGTATTGAATAACTACTTTGAGAATTAATATTGAGAAGCCCTTAGGGCCTTTTTGTTAGAGAGAATAACTCTTGTGGATGGTGGTTTGTTGTAAACTGTTTTCATCAAAATGTATGTTGTTTACATGTGCTATAAGAATGTCCTTTTGCTTATAGTCTTTTCTTATGAAAATCAAAATTGTTATTACAACTTTGCTTATTTTTTCATATATTTTGTCTTGAGATGATGAGTTTCTTATGTATGTAATTTCATGACTTGACTAATTTGACTATGTTATTTTTATTTATGTGTTGTCTAACCTTTTTTCTTATTAACAACTACCTGGGAGAAGTCTTTTGCAGGGATTAGTTGCATTTCCAGTTGTTTAATGGTTACTATAGTTTCTCCTAGATATGATAGGATATATTAGGTTTTATTTCCTCACTTAGTTAGTTTTCATTTTCATGTCACATTTCACCCATAACCATCCTATCACCTCTCAAACCTAGAAATGGAAGCCAAGCCATAATCCAGATGGGTCTCTTAAACCAAATGGGGCATAGTTGATGTAGGAGCATCGCCAACATCAAGCGAGCGTGGGGGAAAACACCAACGCATTTTGACACATGATAAAAATGTTTGAAATGTTTTAATGTTGGATGCACCAAACTTAAATGAGATAATTAAGAAAGGGCATACTGGTAGATTGTAATCATACCTTGAGCGTCCCGTTCTCGTCTGAAGGACTAAGAAGGCATTTATGTTAGTTAATGTTAGTAGGTAGCTTTGAATTCTTAGATTAGACAGTTTTAGGAGCCGGAGGGAAAACGAATATAGACACCCTCACTTGTATCATTGTAACATTAGCAAGATTAGTGGAATTATGAGTAGAGAGCATAGAGAAGAGAGAAGAGAGCTGTAGTTGAAAACACCCATGTACAAAGATTTGAATTAATAGAAAGAGCTTCGATTCAAATTCATGGTCTTGTATTCGTTCTCTGTGTATGCATTATGAATGTCATGCTCATGGATGTTTATTCTCTATTATGCATTTACTTTTATGCGTGAATGTATGATTTCATATTTAATGTTTGAAATTTGAAGAGAGGGAGAGTGGAGAATGAGTTTCAATTGTTTCTCTGTCTGAGTAAGAGTTTTCCTACAAGGAGTGCAGTGAAATTGTCCGCAAGGTGTGTGTCGACAGAAGTCAGAGTTCATCTCTAAAAACTCAGAAGAGATAATGTTATTCTCGTTCTCACAGAAGTGAAAATTAAGCACATGATCTGTGCAAGGAGTGCGCAGGCTGAGTGAAGTCTTAGTGTCTGCTAACTGAGTGAAGTGGTGGAAAGACTGTTGTCGCAGAGAGTGCACAGAGTCAAAGGATTCAATACTTGGAAGTATTGGAAATTTTCCTCAAGGAGTGCGTGCAGGAGTCATCTTGAAGACTCGAGTTGTGGAGAAGCTCAAAGGAATTTGTGTCTTGAACGTTGGAAGGAGACGCAACAACTTTGGTTCGCTGACGGACAAGTTTTCGTGAAGATACCATATTCGTTTCGCCAAAATTGTCAAGGAGGAATTTGACAGTGATAATCCTCCATGGAGGATTTGCGAAGTCCTAAAAGCCATCAGATCTCGCAGAAGAGCAGGGGAGTTATGACAACATTCGTCCAGTGTAAGATTGGGAAAATCGGATCGTAGAATCCGAACCAACAAGGGTCTTTGGATCACCCACGGAATTGAATCTCGGGATTTCGGGAGGTGAAGGGTCGAGACCTTTGTAACTAGACTCACGAAATTGCGAAAGGCGAAGTCTCGAGGTGGCAAAGAAATCTGAGCCGTCTGCCGGAAGAAGGACACATGTCGCGAGATCACCCGAATTTGGGGACTCAGACATTGGAGGTCAGGAAGGGAGGTCATTCAACTTCGCGAGAAGTGAAGTCACGAAATAATCTAAGCCATCCATTTGAGGAGGACATGTGGTAGAGATCAGAGGATCTCGTGAACTCGAAGGTTCGCCGGGTGAGAGCCCAAAACTTGGATGCTTGAAGTCACGAGAAGTGAAGTTGTGAAATAATCTAAGCCGTCCATTGGAGGAGGACAGGTGGCAGAGATCAGAGGATCTCGTGAACTCGGAGGTTCACCGGGTGAGAGCCCAAAATTTGAATGCTTGAAGTCGCGAGAAGCGAAGTCATGAAATAATCTAAGCCGTCCATTGGAGGAGGACAGGTGGTAGAGATTAGAGGATCTCGTGAACTCAGAGGTTTGCCGGGTGAGAGCCCAAAACTTGGGTTCTTGAAGTTGCGAGAAGCGAAGCTGCGAAGTGCTGAGGTTGCACCTAAGAGACACGTGGTAGAACCGCAAGGTGGGCCCGGGAAGAGGACCGACAAACACATGTCACACATCTGGAGGAGTCAACATTCTGTTGACCTCTCGCTTCTCGAGGACTCAGGAGATAAGGGAACGAAAGTTCGAGTCTTTGACTCACGAAGTCACGAGTAGCAAAAGGCGCTAGTACTTAGCCTAGTTGGTGGTCACGTAAGGAGGGTGCTGACAAGAGAAAGGGATAAATCTATTTCACGATCTCGGGTATCGTGGAATTGGAGGAGAAAGAGTCGGGGTTTCAACTAGCAAACTCATGAAATCGTGAATGGCGAGACAAAACCTATGGATCAATTGGAAAGGGGATTCCAGTAGAGAATCCGAAAGAGTCGATCTGGCTCAAAGGGCATATAGAATGATCCTGTGAGTGGATATCGGTCCCGAGGGCCGATAGGTCTGCACCATTTGGTATCAGAGCCCAAAAAGGTTTCTTTGCTTTCTGTAGCAGGAAAAAGGAAGATTCACCATGCCACTGAGAAGAAGGGACAGGCAAACACCTGATCCGCCAGAGGAGAGGGAAATACCAAGAAGAAGGGGTAGGCAGATGCCTGATCTAGCCATAGAAAGAGAGATGCATGACCTACGTGCCAGACTGGAGGACATGGAGACAACACAGAGGCACACAGCTGGTGCTGGGGATTTTAGTGATTCCGAAAGTGAAAATGAGGTCGAACATGAAGAAGAAAAGGTCATAGCAGAAGATGCAGCAAATGAACGCTTGCTTAGAGCTGTTGCAAGAATGGGTGCAAGAGCCAAAATGGACATTCTAGTTTACGAGGGAAACCTGGATGCCGAAGAGCTTCTAGAATGGATTAGAGCTATGGACACATATTTTGACTATGAAGATGTCGAGGAGGAAAAAAAGGTCAAACATGCTGTCACAACATTGAAAGAACATGCAACATTGTGGTGGGATGAGCTACAAATTGATAGACGCCGCAAAGGCAAGCAGAAGATCAAAAGTTGGGATAGGATGATCGCGAAGATGAAGGAAAAATTCATTCCCAGGGATTATCAAATTTCTCTGTTTCGAAGAATGCAAAATTTGAGATGGAAGCTGATGACAGTGAAGGAATACACTGAAGAATTCTACAGGCTAAACATCAGGGCAGGTCATTGAAAAAGTGATGATGAGAAAGTTGCCAGATACATGAATGGCACGAGATACGAAATTTAGGATGAGATGAGCATGATGACCATCCGAACGGTGGAAGATGCTTATCAAATGTCTCTAAAGGCGGAAGAGAAGCTGAGCCGAAAACAAGGTCAAAGAGGTCGAGGTAGAAGTCAAGCCAGAGGAAAATTAGTTTCCTAGGATAGGAACCAGAAACCAAAAGAGGGTTGGAAAAAACGTCAGACTCAAACTGAGAGAGGTGGAAGTTCACGGAGAGAGAAACATACCGAACATAAAGGTCAGTATGCTGATGCAAACATTTTTCCTCGTACCAGAGGTAGAGGAAGAGGAAGAGGTGGAGGAGTGAAATGCTTCACGTGCGGAAAGGTCAGACACAAGTCTTATGAATGTCCAGACAAGAAGAAAGAGGAAGGAGAAACTCACATTGCCGAAGCACAGAGGCGAAATGTTGAGGCAGAGGATGCTGAAGGAGAAAGATCGCTAATGATGCAAAAGGTTCTCTTAACACCAGAGAAGGAGGTGGAGAATCCAGTGCAAAGGAACAATCTTTTTCAGACTTCTTGCAAAACCAAGGACAGGGTATGCAAAGTCATTGTGGATAGTGGTAGCATAGATAATCTCGTTTCTACAGAGATGGTAGAAAATCTAGAGCTGGAGACGATTGAACATCCAAGCCCATACAGAGTTTCATGGCTACAAAATGGACATCAGGTAAATGCCATTAAACAATGTTTAGTTGAATTTAAAATAGGAGGGTATAAAGATGAAATACTCTGTGATGTTATTCCCATGGATGTTTGTCATCTATTTCTGGGTAGACCGTGGCAATATGACAGAAATGTAATTCATGATGGGAGGAAGAACACATACACCCTAGAGAAAAATGGGAGAACTCACATGTTACTTCCAATCGAGGACAAGGAGGTGAAACTTGAAGTAAGAAACACTGTACTTCTCATGAGTGGGAAGGAACTTCTTACAGAGGTTAAGAAGAAGGAGGAACCACAATTCATTGTGGTTAGGAAGCCAAAGATTTTTTTAAACAGTACAAGGGTAGATGATTTACCATAAGAGATTCAAAAACTGTTGGAAGAGTTTGCTGACATAGTAGTGGACGAACTACCTCGTTCGTTGCCACCGATCATAAGTGTGAGTCATCATATTGATCTTATACCTAGAGCTAGTTTACCAAACAAGGCAGCATACAGATTGACGCCGCAGGAGAATGAAGAAGTCAAAAGACAGGTCCAGGATTTAATGGACAAGGGGTTGGTTAGAGAAAGCTCGAGTCCATGTGCTATTCTGACAGTGCTCAGTCTGAAGAAAGATGGAGGCTAGAGGATGTGTACTGACTCAAGGGAAATCAACAAGATAACTATTAGGTATAGATTCCCATTGCCAAGAATGGATGATCTGATGGATTTTTTGAGTGGAGCCAAATTTTTTTCAAAAATTGATTTGAAAAGTGGATATCATTAGATTCGTATGAGAGAAGGTGATGAATGGAAGATAGCCTTCAAGACTAACGAAGGGTTGTATGAATGGCTTGTTATGACGTTTGGTTTAACAAACACACCGAGTACTTTCATGAGTTTGATGAATGAAGTTCTGAAGGAGTTCATTGGAAAATTTGTCATTGTGTATCTTGATGATATACTGATTTTCAGTAAAACAGAGGCAGAGAATTTGGAACATTTGGCTACAGTGATGAAGAGATTACAACAAGAGAAGCTATTGATAAACATGAAGAAGTCCTCATTCATGAAGACAGAGCTCATTTATTTGGGTTTTGTTATTTCTGAAGATAAGTTGAGGATGGATCCAGATAAGGTGGAGGTGATTAAGAATTGGCCATCACCGAAGAATATCTTTGAGGTTTGAAGTTTTCATGGATTGGCTAGTTTCTATCGGAAATTCATTAGGAATTTCAGTGGAATTAGTGCACCGATGATGGACACAGTGAAGAAGAGACACAAGTATTTTCACTGGACAGAAGAGGCTGAGAAAAGCTTCAATTTGTTGAAGAAGAAAATCATGGAACAACCAATTCTGGTGTTGCCGGATTTCAAAAACACATTTCAGGTAAAATGTGATGCGAGTGGATTTGCAATAGGAGCAGTCTTGAGTCAAGAAGACAGGCCGATAGCATACTTCAATGAGAAGCTGAATGAAGCGAAAGTGAAATACTCCACTTATGACAAGGAGTTCTATGCTACTGTTCAGTCATTGAAAAAATGGAGACATTACTTAATTCCTAACGAGTTTGTCTTGTATAGTGACAATCATGCTTTTCAATTCGTGACTCAACAGGAGAAGTTGAATCAAAGACATGTTAAATGGGTTGAATACATGTAGAACTTTACTTTTGTAACTAAGCATATTTCTGGAACTGCTAACAAAGTTGCTGATGCTTTGAGTAGGAAATGTTTTCTATTGCAAGAGTTCAGAGTCAAAACATTGGGTTTTGATGATCTCAGGGACATGTACAGAGATGATCCAGATTTTAAAGAGGCATATGAAGTAGCTAAGAATCCAATTCTCAGGGATAGAAGCCAATGGATAGAATACATGATCCAGGATGGATTGTTATTCAGGGGCAATCAGCTTTGTATTCCAAAATGCTCCATGAGGGATAATTTGCTGAAGGAGAAACACAATGGAGGATTGGCCGGGCATTTCGGTCATGACAAGACATTCTCAAAGATAGCTGAGTCATATTATTGGCCAGGAATGAGAGTAGACATCAAAATATTTATGGACAGATGCAGAATTTATCAGCATTCAAAAGGGAAGAGACAGAATGCAGGATTTTATCAATCGTTATCCATACCTAACAGGCCGTGGGATGCAATCAGCATGGACTTCATATTAGGGCTGCCAAGAACACAAAGAGGGTTTGACTTGATCTTTGTGGTAGTGGGTAGATTTTCTAAGATGACACATTTCATACCATGTCAGAAAACCAGTGACGCAACTCACATTGCGAATCTGTTTTTCAAAGAAGTCATTCAACTTCACGGCTTACCAAGGAGCATAGTTTCGGATCGAGACACCAAGTTTGTGGGACACTTCTGGAGAAATTTATGGAAGAAGCTGGGAACAAACTTGTCATTTAGTTCAACTTATCATCCTCAGACGGATGGACATACAGAAGTTGTAAACAAAAGTGTGGGAGACTTGCTGAGGAGCTTGGTGACAGAACACCACAGTCAGTGGGACAATATTCTGCCATAGGCGGAATTTGCTTATAATGATTCAATCAACAGAAGCACAAGGCAGAGTCCATTCCAAATTTTTTATGGGATGCAGCCAAGAGGAGTTTCAGAATTGAGAGATTCATAATAGAATGCAACTAGAAGTGCTAGTGCAGAGGATTTCGCAGAAGCGACGAAGGAACTTCATAGCCAGGTGAAGGAGCGATTGCAGAACTCAAGCCAAGAGTATAAGCGCATAGCATATCAACATAGAAGACAACTTCAATTTGAAGTTGGTGATTTGATTCTGGCACATCTGAGAAAGGAAAAGTTCCTGAAAGGGACATATAACAAACTGAAGATGAAAAATATTGGACCATGTAAGGTCTTGAAGAAATTTGGGGCGAATGCTTATGAGATTGAATTACCCGACGGGATCAGAATTTCTCCGATATTCAATGTCTCAGATTTGTACCCATACAAAGATGAAGCAGGAACAAGTGATGAACAAGTAGAAGTTCAGTGGACTAAACAAATGCCAGTTGTAGAGAAACCATAGATGGAAAGCATACTGGACAAAAGAATCAGCAAGAAGACCAGGAGAAAGGAATACTTTGAATACTTGGTCAAGAGGAAGGGACATCCAGTTGAAGATGCCAACTGGGAGAATGAACTAGAGATTCAAAAGCATGGACAGACCGTGCGAGAGCTCATGGACATGAGCCCATGAAAATTTTCAAGCGAGGGAGTTTGATGCAGGAACATCGCCAACATCAAGCGAGTGTGGGGGCAAACACCGACGCATTTTGGCACATGATAAAAATGTTTTAACGTTGGATGCGCCAAACTTAAATGAGATAATTAAGAAAGGGTGTACTGGTAGATTGTAATCAGACCTTGAGCGTCCCACTCTTGTCTGAAGGACTAAGAAGGCATTTATGTTAGTTAATGTTAGTAGGTAGCTTTGAATTCTCATATTAGATAGTTTTAGGAGCTGGAGGGAAAATGGATATAGACACCCTCACTTGTATCATTGTAACATTAGCAAGATTAGTGGCATTATGAGTAGAGAGCATAGAGAAGAGAGCAGAGAGATGTAGTTGAAAACACCCATGTACAGAGATTTGAATTAATAGAAAGAGATTTGATTCAAATTCATGGTGTTGTATTCGTTCTCTGTGTATGCATTATGAATGTCATGCTCATGGATGTTTATTCTCTATTATGCATTTAATTTTATGTGCGAATGTATGATTTCATATTTAATGTTTGAAATCTGAAGAGAGGGAGAGTGGATAATGAGTTTCAGTTGTTTCTCTGTCTGAGTAAGAGTTTTCCTGCAAGGAGTGCAGTGAAATTGTCCGCAAGGTGTGCATCGACAGAAGTCAGAGTTCATCTCTGAAAAATCAGAAGAGATAACGTTATTGTCATTCTCGCAGAAGTGAAAATTAAGCACAGGAGCCATGCAAGGAGTGCGTAGGCTGAGTGAAGTCTCAATGTCTGCTAACTGAGCGAAGTGGTGGAAAGACTATTGTCGCAGAGAGTGCACAGAGTCGAAGGATTCAATACTTGGAAGTATTGGAAATTTTCCTCAAGGAGTGTGTGCAGGAGTCATTTTGAAGACTCGAGTTGTGGAGAAGCTCAAAGGAATTTGTGTCTCGAATGTTGGAAGGAGACGCAACAACTTTGGTTCACTGATGGACAAGTTTTTGTGAAGATACCGTATTCATTTCGCCAAAATTTTCAAGGAGGAATTTGATGGTCAGAATCCTCCGTGGAGGATTTGCGAAGTCCCGAAAGCCGTCAGATCTCGCAGAAGAGTAGGGGAGTTACGACAACATTCGTCTAGTGCAATATTGGGAAAATTGGACTGTAGGATCTGAACCAACGAGGGCCGTTGGATCACCCACGAAATCGCATCTTGGGATTTCGGGAGGTGAAGGGTCGATAACTTTGTAACTAGACTCACGAAATCACGAAAGGCAAAGTCCCAAGGTGGCAGAGAAATCTGAGCCGTCCGCCAGAAGAAGGACACGTGTCACGAGATCACCCGTATTCGGGGACTCGGACATTAGAGTTCAGGAAGGGAGGTCATTCAACTTCGCGAGAAGTGAAGTCGCGAAATAATCTAAGCTGTCCATTTGAGGACAGGTGGCAAAGATCAGAGGATCTCGTGAACTCGGAGGTTCTTCGAGTGAGAGCCCAAAACTTGGATGCTTGAAGTCGCGAGAAGCGAAGTCGCGAAATAATCTAAGCCGTCCATTGGAGGAGGACAGGTGGCAGAGATCAGAGGATCTCGTGAACTTGGAGGTTCGCCGGGTGAGATCCCAAAACTTGGATGCTTGAAGTCGTGAGAAGCAAAGTTGCGAAATAATCTAAGACGTCCATTAGAGGAGGACAGGTGGTAGAGATCAGAGTATCTCGTGAACTTGGAGGTTCACTGGGTGAGAGCCCAAAACTTGGGTGCTTGAAGTTGCGAGAAGCGAAGCCGCGAAGTGCCGAGGTTGCACCTAAGAGACACGTGGCAAAACCGCAAGGTGGGCCCGAGAAGAGGACCGAAAGACACACATCACACATTTGGAGGATTCAACATTCTGTTGACCTCTCACTTCTTGGGGAATCGGGAGATAAGGGAATGAAATTTCTAGTATTTGACTCACGAAGTCGTGAGTAGCGAAAGGCGCTAGTACTTAGTCTAGTTGGTGGTCATGTAAGGAGGGCACTGACAAGAGAAAGGGCTAAATCTTATTCGTGATCTCGGGTATCGTGGAATTGGAGGAGAAAGAGTTGGGGTTTCAACTAGAGAACTCGTGAAATTGTGAATCGCGAGACAAAACTTGTGGATGGATTGGAAAGGGGATTCCAATAGAGAATCCAAAAAGTTGATCCGACTCGAAGGGCATATAGAACGATCCTATGAGTGGATATCGGTCCCGAGGGCCAATAGGTTTGCACCAATAGTCTAATTGGGACCATGTACTGGGGAGTGCCCCTTACTCTTAAAGGGTGATTCCACCTGCCTCAACACAAACATACTATGCCACAACAAAAAAATGGGTTGATGCAACAATATAAGTATAGTAATGATTGTTTGAGGGGTGTAAAACAAACCCTGATGTGTTTTATGTTTATGTTTCATTATATTTCAGGGATTTATCATGGAAATAAACTGAATCATTTGAAAATGTTAGATGAAAGGGAATTGATGACCAAACCAATATGCATATTGAACCATAGTAATCATTGACTTAATTTTTTTTTTTGTGTATTGACTTAAAATATAAGGGAATAATTATAATTCTAGTTACACTATATGGGATGATGTGTTTGTGAGGTGTAAACCATTTCCCTACTTATTTTGAAACTTTAGGACAAAGTTTATTTTAAGAGGGTGTGTATGTAGTGCCCCATTTTGTCAGACTACTACTATGAACCAAAATTGTTCTTTGAGGGTATTTGTTCACAAATGATCCGATTATTGAATTTCACTTGACGATCAAACTAAAATTTGATTTGGACTGTTTAGGTTTAAAATTGTGAAAATTGTTCAAAATAAATGGATGAGATATTTAGATAAATCTTATTTCCATGATAAGATAAATGAAAAATGTTTATTAGTTAAAATGATCTTCCTAAGTGATAGGGAAATTAAGGATACATTGATGCGAGCATCATCGATGAGACTCTAGGACTTTGGATTGAGTTAGAGAGTATTATTTATCTGGAAATATTGTTTTGTATAATTGAATTGATTAATGACAATGATGATAAAAAGATTTATTGGATGTAGGAATAGGGATTATACTTGTCAATTTTATCCACACATGAATGACATGGCTATATAG
Source organism: Picea glauca (assembly GCA_000966675.3). Taxonomy (NCBI): domain Eukaryota; kingdom Viridiplantae; phylum Streptophyta; class Pinopsida; order Pinales; family Pinaceae; genus Picea; species Picea glauca. The sequence continues at coordinate 438,285 of JZKD02S1431549.1, forward strand.
ATCTATACCATGTACTATCATGAGAGGTGGAATAACGTCCTTGCTTCCACCTACTAGCACTCCTAATGTGGAAAGAGTTGAAAAGTGTGGGACACTTTTGTTCAGTGGTTTCACGTTACAATTAGGGTAGGATACAGACTCCGTTACTCACAAGGAAAAATTGAGGGGTGATCAATAAGGTGAAAGAGTTATTCGTGAGCATGCATAAGTGTCTCAATGAAGACAAAGACATGAGTTAACAATGTCTCTGTAGTTGTGCCACTTTTCCCATTTCTCAAGGTTGGATATTTGAAGGGTACACTACTACATATTCAAAAATTTCTGATGAACTGTTTCTGACGGTAAGGACAAAATCGGTCATACTGTCGAAAAATACAAGATAAATATTTCAATTGTTTTTCAATCCTGCCCAAATTCATCATACTTGAGACGAAAACAGACGTTTGTCAGAATTGAGACGTTTAGGACAAGGTGTCAGTATTGAGACAAACCTCTATATTCATCTCAATACCGACGATACTATTGCTAACCGTTGCTCTCTTCAAACAATCACCCACTGTTTGACAAAGTCAACATTGACTTGGTCAATTGTTGTTGGAATTCAGATGGACAAAAATTATAAATATGTTGCATTTTAGAGATGTTGCAATAGTTTTTCTATAACAACCACAGTTCAGAAATGGTATAAGGTGTTCTTCTCAAGTGAAAAACACATTTATTTTTATATGTCAATTGCATTAGAAAAGTATGATAGATATTATATTACACCACTCTTTTTTATAAGATAATCATCACTGTATTTTTGTGGGGAATAATGTCAGAAAATATTAGAGGTGAAAAAAAAGTAAAGAGGGTAAAAAGGGTGACGACAAATTTTATTTCCCTTGCAAAATATGTTGTACTGCACGTCTCGTAATAATTTGAATAGAAACAAATAAAAGACATTGTAGGAGATATTGACACAATGATCGAGGATCGAATGAATATCGTCCCATGGTAATTAGCTATATATTCATTATCTATCTTTATATATATATATATATTAATTAAAAACAGATCCTATTATATTAATTCTTCAAAATTACACCATGACATGGAGGTGCCAGCTGTCCCTTCTGTGAAGGAAACCGAGACAGTTGGCCTATCCGAATTAGCATGCAAGTTCAAAACATTGTTTTGCCACCCTGCCCGTAGGAAACCAGGGTGCATGGCCAGTTTCAACAATAGTTTGATAATGCCTATGCTATCACTACCATGGCTATGAACTAGAAGAGCTACAACTCTAATAAACATCAAAAAGAGAAAGAGTTTTGAACAATGTTGAACAAGAGAACCTCTTAACTGGTGTCCTCACGGTCGTCCGTCTCCTTGCCGCTTCTGACAAGAATGGCATAGAGCTGAGCGTAGGTGGGGCATTGTCGCCGTGGGGTGGCTCTGGAGTAGGCTGTGTACAACATGTCTAGGCATTGGTTAATGCATACAACTCTGAAGATTTGTTCGTCCACCATGCTATGGACCTCAAAAATAAGGTTCAGGTGCTCCGGGTGAAGAAGTGGTGGCGGGGGTGGAGACTTTTGCTCAACGTCGGCCTCCTGGTGTGCATGCTGCATTCGCTGTGGCTTCAATTCCTCATTGCCTTCTGACAGCTTTTCCTCTAACAGGCAGATGGAGAATTCCTCAATGGGAGCATCACTGGGACCGTGTGCTTCTCGCGGGTGGGGAGGTAGTGCTTCTGCTCCAAAACATGCAGGGGGGTTCCAATTGTCTGGAACCGTGAAAACGAGACTTTCAGAAAAGTCATGGGGGAGTTCCACCGAAGGAATTTCCTCAACATATGTTCTAGGGGGCGAGTCTGCTGCTTTAGACTCCCTGGGTCTCTTTTTGTTGGCAAGAACCAGAGCTCGCTCGAATCTCTTATGCCTTTTCCACTGTGAGTCGGCCACGTACCACCCTGTGCCTATGTGGGGTCTTCCTCTTGCTCGTGGCATGGTGAGAATGAGGATGAGATCCAGAACTTCCCTTGCACTTCTATTCTTGCTCAGCTCTGTAAGTTGCCAATGCATCCCAAAGCCGCCGAAAAGGTTGATAAGGGCGAAAATGGTGGATGTAGCCATTAAGGCCGTAGGCTTAATGCTCTGGCTAGCCGGTCTGTTCGCACGAGTGAGAGGCCTCATCAAAAGGTGGAGGCCAACTGAAGTGATGCCCCTCATAACTAGTGGGGATATGAGGGCGGTTGGCCACCATTAATGGCCCCTCCTGGCGCTTATCCACGTGCCCACCCTAATCCGCGTGGCACCCCATCCGGGGGATTATCTATCTTTATATTGATTGTATTTATAAAAAAATATATTATTTTAATATTTTTCATACACACTAATTTTGCATGATTGTGTGCAATTATAAAGTTAGAATTCCCCCCTAACTTTCTGTAGAAGTAGAAATGATGTTGTACAAGTTGAAGAATATGAATAAAACAATGAAGGTCAAGTTAATGATCTCATGGATGAATAAGAAAATAATAACATAGTTCAAGATGATGTGAAAAATAAAATGATCCAAGACTTGTTTTCTAAGTCGGATGAGGATGGGGACAATGATGGTATTTATGATGAACCTCTGATAGAAAAGGAAAATAAACGACTTTATAAAGGGTCAAGAGAAAATCTTCTCTCTGCTACATTGCTGCTGGTGAACTTAAAGGGTATGAATAATTTTTTGAACACTTGTATGGCACAGATCCTAAGGTATGTAATCTGTTTCATCACATGTACATAAAGGTTGATTTTTTTCTCTTTTTTTAGTGTTAATTGATGTGTAAAAAAAGAATGCAATATTTACAATTAATATTCTTTACATTAACTAGTTATTTTTTATGTTGTAAATTGTTAGGTGAATTTCTGTTATCATCATCAAATATTTTACCTCGCACATATCGATATTTACATGCCATTATGAAATACATTGGAAGGGAGTATCAAACTATATATGCATGTCCTAATGATCATATTATATATTATGGACAACATGCGTCAAAACAAAATGTTTGCAATGTCATGTTAGTAGATATCGAACCGATCAAGTAACAAAAAGGGTGCCTCGAAAGGTTCTTCATCATATTCCCATAATTCCACGTTTGTAGCGATTGTTTAGGTGCGAAAGAATAACACAGTTTATTGATTATCATGCACATAATCGAAGTGGAGACGATGTTCTTCGAATGCCCGCAGATGGTTATGCATTTAGGGAAACTAAGGGAAAATGGGAAAAATTTGAATATGAAACTCATAATGTTAGGCTTTCATTGGTAGCTGACGGTGTTAATCCATTTAGAGAGATTAGGTTTGTTTAATCAGTGTGACATATTTTTTTATCAACAATAACATTCCTCCTTAGATGTCAATAAAGAGGGAGCACATAATGTTGAGAATGATTGTTCCAAGTATTTGTTTACATCAATTTTTCGAATGTAACCTTGTCATTTGTTTTGTTTTTTGCATAACATCTTTTATTTATTTATTTACTTATATATACATATCATGGTAGTAATTATGTGTAATTCCAAACAATTAGGTAAGTACCAAGTTAAATATATGAATGTATATATCGAGCCTCTTATCGGTGAGATATTAAAGTTATGGGACGACATCACTATGTATGACATCTGTAAACCAATCAGGGAGAAGAAAATTCAATTCCGTGGAATACCTGTATGGAAAATTTATGATGCCCCAGGACCGACACTTTTTTGTGGTATGTAACATTATGTTGCACTTTGATACCATAAAATTATTTAAATATATCATGCATGTTTTTTAAATAATACTATCATATAATTGACATTAATCCATCTGTTGCATGTCTTCAAACAAAGGGTAAACTTTCATGTCTAGTTTGTGGTCCGAAGATGAAGTATCGTCATTCAAAAAGTTTACGAAAGATGGTGTTTGATGAGTATAGGCACTTCCTCCCTAAGAAACTTAGGTATCGTAGTACTGAAAAACATATTTTCAATAGGAAAAAAGAGATTGGATTAAAACCACAAAGAATGACACATCACCTATGGAGGTTGGAATATAATAGAAATCGTCAAGATACACAATTTCTTTATGTATCGTATATGTAATGTTTTGAATTTTTGTTTTAATTTTTGTATTTATTTTACCTTATTTGATAATTATTGTTGTGATTTCTTTTATGCTTCATCAAGGCCGCCATCGTGAAGGTATTAATAATGGGATTCCACGAGGAACAAAATGTTATCCCACTCAATTCATGAGGTTTCCTTGCTATGAAGAGATAAAAAAAACTCATTTGTTTGATACAATGCATATTTGGAAGAATGTGACAAAAACATTATGGCGAATCATATATGGTAGGAGGGATAAAGAAAAATTGTCAAAATTTGTACTGACATTTAGGAAGCCAATTGTCACATACCTGCTACCTCAATCAAATTTTTCGTTGATTTCTGCAGAATCAAAACCCCCGAATTACCTATGGAGGCTTAGTGCAAGATAGCTCTTTCTCTCTCCATTCCCATGTGATCGCGGGTCATGATCACAGTTCAAATAAACGCAGTGTCTTTTGTATTTCACGCCTCAACGCTACAGTGATGTCGAATCGTTCGACTCTACAACCGTCGAACCCTGACAGGGCTAGCGACCGGTCAATAGGGACGAATCCCTACAGGGTTAGCAAATGGCCAATAGGAACAAATCCCAACAAGGCTAGAGAACAGCCAATGAGAACAGGCCCTGTCGCATGGGTAAGTGGAGTTTAGGTGGAAGAGGGGAATTGCGACACGGTAGTCAACAGGACAGGAGGGGGCCCCATTTCACATGCCACACTATTTCAGACCCCCCCCCCTCATTAAAGGCAGAATGGCCAGGGGGTCCGGAATTCACCCGAGCACCATTGATCACGGTGAATTAATCTCAACCGTTCACAAGTTGCACGTCCGATTCCGGACCCCCCTCCCACCGTTAAAGGTAGAAAAACAAGGGTGATCTGGAATGAAACCTCAGCTGTATATCTGGGAGGGTGGACTCTGGCCGTTCAGATATTCTCATTGCTTACCTTAATGTGCACTCACGCCCTAGCTTAAAGCCGACATCTCTTCCTCACATTCGACGGTCGTTATAGACCCTGAGATCCTCCGAAAGAATCTCGTCCTTTCATCGGGACTTATCATCATGAGAGTCCAAACTCTCGATCACGGGGCTCCCGAATTCCTGATCCCCAGTTCCCCGATGTGGCAAATCTTTCGACACGTAGCCTTCGTAAATTTGATCGGTCCAGATCTGTCCCAAGATTTCCACCATGGAAAGCCCCGATCTCTCATCATCAGGATTCTCGATTTCCCAAAATGGGTAATCTTACGACACATGGCCTCCTTCATTCAGACGGCTTAGATCTATTCCGGGGTTTTCACCATGGAAAATCCTGAACTCTCGTCATCAGGATTCTCAATTTCGCGATTCCTGATTTCCCGAAATGGGAAATATTATGACACGTGGCCTCCGTCATTTGGACGACTTAGATCTATTCCGAGGTTTTCACCATGGAAAATCCCAAACTCTCGTCATCAGGATTCCTGATTTCGTGATTCTCGATTTCCAAAAATGGGAAATCTTACGACATGTGGCCTCCGTCATTCGGACGACTTAGATCTATTCCGGGGTTTTCACCATGGAAAATCCCGAACTCTCGTCATCAGGATTCCCGATTTCCCGAAATGGGAAATATTACGACACATGGCCTCCGTCATTCAGATGACTTAGATTTATTCCAGTGTTTTCACTATGGAAAATCCTGAACTCTCATCATCAGGATTCTCGATTTCCCGAAATTGGTAATCTTACGACATGTGGCCTCTGTCATTCAGATGACTTAGATCTATTCTGGGGCTTTCGCCCCTATACACCGGGGTCTTAATCCTCGGGTAACTCCTGACAGATCCAACGGCTGTCGGGTTTTCTAGCTGAGATCTGACGGCTCAGATTGGTTTCTACCCATGCATTCTTCCACGACTCCCTAGACGTGGAAAAATCAATGGTCCAGATACTCCCATGGACCTTGGAGATCTACGGTCCCGAATTCTTTGCTATCCATGAATACATAGAGAACAAAGGGGTAAGGCATTTAACACCCTACTTACTCCTACCAAACTAATGGTCATGCGTGACCACAGGTTTCCCAATGGAATCTCGTCCGTCGATTAACACCTATCAGGGTTAAGACACTTAACACTCCATCTTCTTCCTCCGATTTGACGGTCGTGAGTGACTACAGATCTCTCGATGGGATCTCATCCATCGATTCGATACTTCATTCTTATGCTGCCATCTTGGGTGTTTAAGAGGATCGTTCCTCCTCGTGTAGGGTTACTAAGGCCTTACGCCTTCACATCCTCTTTCCCGGTTCTTGATGGGCTTTTAAAGGAGGGTATCTCTATGGGGAGGTTCACCCAGGGTACTATCTGAGGTAGATAAGGGTATCGTCCTCCCAAGAACCAGACGTGAAGTCTGAATTAGATCAGTATGCATATAAATAACGATTCATGAGGACATAAGCCATACGTAGTCTTTCCATACAGATATGCAACTACTAGTACTGATAAAAATACCATACATACATTCTTATAATGAAATCATTCACAGTTTTACAACTTATGAGCATAATTATCAGGATACATATATTTCAATATGCCAAAGGAAAAACACTTATCAGAAATAACACTAGGGGTCAAGCAACTGTTGAGAGGGGTACTTGTTTCCACCCAACCATAGGCTCAACGACTCCCAACGGATTTACCACTAGCCACTCCCGAGCTGAGACCACGATGCTGTGAGACTGCGTCTCTATTTTCCAGTGACCAGGAGTGAAGGTTACTCTCCTTCCTCTCTTCTATCACTCACTCTGCATATTTCCAGAGTTCTCTTCTTCCCCTCGCGTCTGCCCCCAATCGCTTCCACCCCACGCCTTATCTTCTTGCGAGGTTGCATGTGGCGCGATTTCCCTCGCGCTGGTCAGTCATGATGGCTCTACGGATGGGCGGTTCACCTCCCCATCCCTCATTAATTCTTGAGGAGCCATCAACTTGGCAGCCTATGAGACATTTAATTCGGGGCCAGTGAGCTTCTTTTGGTTCTCCAAGCCAGTGAAGTCCAAATACGGTATTAATTCTCGGTGGAATTTAACGCCACCTTTCCAGGTGCCTTCCACCGCCATCGTGGTCTCTTTTTCTGCACATCCCCTCTCAGCAGTCCTGCAATATAAATTCATAATGTTATTCACATTTATTGACCTTTTCCATAAGGTCCATTCACATCACATATTCACATTCATGAGTTTACCATAGTTCTGGCCAGTCCAGTTATTTTTTTACAAACTGGGGGAAACAGGGTATTACAATTCCCTCCCCCTTAAAGGAACATTGTCCTCGATGTTATTATCTTTTAACATGAATTGTATGTATAGAAGTAAACAAAATCAGATATGCCTGTCTCATGGAATCCTCCATTTCCCATGTAGCCTCATCTGGGCCAAAATGTCTCCACTGCACCTTTACCTGTGCAATGGTTCAGTTCCGGAGCGGGGTTTCCTTTCTGTCCAATATGCATTGGGGC
>JZKD02S1431549.1:445922-456652 GCA_000966675.3 Picea glauca
CTTACAAATATATCAAAACTCATACCATTATCCATCAAACGAACTTGGGCCCATTACCCAAACCTGGGTTCTCTAACTTCTCATGGCCATAAATCTCTAACCATGAGGATTTATGTGACGTTCCACATGCCACCAAAAATTGAATGACATGAACTATCCATATAGAATAGTATTGCTTTCAAATATATTAAAAATCATACCATTATACATGAAACAACCTTGGGTCCATTACCCAAACCTTTGTGCTACCATAATTCGCTACCAGACTTTTTTCAAGGGTTGACATCAATGAAAACCAACCTTAATAAAAAATATCCCCCTTTGGCATTGATGGCAACAATCTGATGCAATACTGAAATCATGTCATGCAATACTGAAGTCATATTACTCATTCTCCCCCTGGAACCATGCCTCTGTCCTCTGCATCTCTGTGACCATTGCTCCCCCTAGAATCATGCCTCTGTCCTCTGCATCTGATAAATATACCCCCCTTTGTCATCAATGGAAAATGTATCTTTCCATCCGGGGCTGATCCCCCTAACTGAACTATTTGATCTCCCAACCTAAACTGTCCTCTTTATGGTGCTTCCTCATGTACATCTAAGACATATACGATAAGCATTCAAAAACATTCATTTTGGAGTAGAAATAACTTCGAGTGTCTGGCAAATATACTCTAAGGATTCCCGTGGAAGTGGTTTTGTAAATATGTATGCCACTTGTTCTTTTGTGCCACATACTCAACTCTGATGTTCTTTTCTGCAACCTATTCCTGTAGAAAGTGATACTTGATTGGAATGTGCTTCGTCTTGGAGTGCATCACTGGGTTCTTTGAGATATTGATGACACTTGTATTATCACAATAGATTGGAATGGGCTCATCATACTCAACCTGTATATCTGTCAGAGTTTGTTTCATCCATAGAACTTGTGTACAACATGTTGTTGTTGCAATATACTCTGCCTCGACCGTAGATAAAGATACTAATGATTATTTCTTGCTTAGACATGATACTAAACACTCACCCAAGTAGAACACTTCTCCACTGGTGCTTCGTCGGTTATCAATACAACCTGCCCAATATGCATCTGTGTAGGCAATACGTTATAGATACTTTCCTTTTGGATACCATAATCCAAATTCTTCTGTTTCTTTGAGATATATGAAAATCCTCTTCATTGCTAATACATGTGATTTCTTTGGTGCTGCATGAAATCATGCCACCTGTCTAACTACTTGCATTACATCTGGTATGGATGTTGTCACATATAGTAGGCTACAAATCATTAACCTATATTTCCTCTAATATGTAGACTTTGAATCATCATCTTTGATCAACTTGCAACTGGTTTGGATGGGAGTGATAACTGGTTTCTAATCTTCCATTCCAAACCTCTTTAGCATTTATTTGATATAATTGGTTTGAGAATTAAAAATTCCTTGGTTTCTTTGACGTATCTGAAGTCCCAAAAAGAAGGATAGTTCTCAAAGTAATGACATTTCAAATTCATTCTGCATATCCTTTGAAAATTTTTGGCTTAACCTGTCATCACCACCACCAAAAATAATATCATCGACATAAATTTCAATTAATAAAATACTATTTTGACTTACCTTGATGTAGAGGTTGCTGTATGCACTTACTTTTCTGAACCCTGCTTGCTATAGATATTTATCTAGTCTACAGTACCATGCTCTAGGAGCTTGTTTTAGACCATACAAGGCCTTCTTTAATTTACACACATAATCTGTGTTCTCTGACAATTGAAATCCTTCTGGTTGTTCAATGTAGACTTCTTCTTCAAGTTCCCCATTCAAAAAACACGATTTTACGTCCATATGATACACTTTAATATTTTTGGAGAATGCATAAGCTAAAAGCAATCAGATTGCTTCCATTCTAGAAACTAGGGCAAATGTCTCTTCAAATTCGATTCCTTCAACCTGTGCATAACCTTTACATAGCAATCTATCTTTGTTCCTTGTAACCTGTCCATCTTCATTCAATTTATTCCTGTAAACCCACTTTGTGTCGATCACTTTCTTATCCTTTGGTCTTGGAACCAATTCCCAAGTGCCATTTTTCTCTATTTGATCCAATTATTCATCCATGGCCTTATTCCAAAATTCATCATTGCTAGCCTCTTCAAAATAGGTTGGTTCAATCGTACATGTGAGTTCTAGGTGCGTTCTTTCTGGTGAACACATTCTTCTTCTAGTCTCAACTTCTGCATCTTTCTTTCCGATAATCTGATCTGAAGGATGATTCTTCTGTACTCGTCTGCTAGGTGTCTTTGGAGTCACTTGTTGAACTTTCTCTTCTGTTGTCAGATCCTCTTCTGTTTCTTCTCCGTAAAGCTGTTCGATTGATTCATTTTCTTATTCCTTTAATTGTGGTATACTTGTTTCATCAATTGTTACGTTGATGCTTTCCAAAACTTTGTTTAATATTAGGTTGTAACACTTGTATGTTTTTATTATACTTGAGTAACCAACAAGTACTCCTTTGTCCACATGAGAATCAAACTTTCCCATTCTACCATCTTCTCTTTTGATGTAGCATTTGCTTCCAAAAACTTTGAAGTGCTTCCCATTTTCTAGTCTTCCTTTCCATAGCTCGTAGGGTGTTTTGTTAGTGTTTTTTTTGAGCATTAATCTATTTTGAATGTGAACTACTATATGTACTTCCTGTGTCCAAAAATTATCTGTCAATTTGGAATCCATAAGCATTGTTCGATCCATTTCCTGTACTATCCTATTATTTCTTTCAACAACTCCTTTTTGTTGAGGTATCCTAGCAACAAAGAATTGTCTTTTTATTCCATGACTGCTGTAGTAGTCCATAAATTCCTTTGAAGTGAACTCTCCTCCATTATCGGATCTCAAGCATTTTATTTTTGAATCCATTTCATTTTCAACCATTTCCTTGTAGATATTGAAGTTTTTAAAAGTTTCTGACTTACTCTTGAGAAATAAAACTACAGTCATTCTTGTATAATAATCAAATAATAACATAAAGTATTTCTCACGTTTTAAACCCTTTGTTGTAGTTGGTCCAACTAGATCAATATGCACAATTTCTAGTGGTCTTGTCATTGAATATTCCTTTGATTTGAACCTGGTCTTTGTTTGATTTCCTTGTTGAAAATGCTTGCATAAAGTGTTGGTTGGTTTCATGATTTGGGGCATTTCTCTGACTACTTCTCTTTCGCTGACTTTGACAAGGTTATCAAAATGTATGTGACCCATTATTTTGTGCCATAGCCAACTTTCATCTTCAATTCCTAGACAACACTTTTCATTTCCAATTTCACTTCACACATATATGGTGCTTGAAGTTCTCGCAGCTATATAAATCAATCTTCTTGAACCTTCTTTTCTTATCTCTCACTTTTGTGAATTGAAAGTAAGTTTATGACCTTGGTCACACATTTGACTCACACTTAGAATATTATTTTTCATATCTTCTACTAGTAGAACGTTTTATGCCTTTGTATTCTTGTTCCCAATTTTGACTGTGTCTTTTCCAATGATTTTAGTTGAATCATCATTTCCGAAGGAGACTGATCCATCTCTTTCCTTTCTTAATGTAAGAAACCTGTCTCTATCACCTGTCATGTGTTTTGAAAAACCACTGTCAACATACCAACCACGTTTCTTCTGCTTAGCTTGTAGAGCGAGTGTGCATTCTTCATTGCTGTATTGATTCTTCTTTCTTATCCATGTCCTTTTCTGAGGTTCTTGTCTGTGATTGTTGTTGTTCTATTGTGGTTCTCTATGAGGGATTATCATTCTGCAATATTGGGCCATGTGTCCAAAGTTGTTACAGTTGTAGCATTCCACTTCAGTTCTCAATGATTCAAACATGTTGTAACTTCTTCTCTGTGTTTCACTAGGCCTTCTTGGATAACCCTTTTGTGTATTACTTTCAAAGTTGTTTATGTTCCTGTTGTTAGCTCTGCAATTCACAAATTTATGTCCAAAATTATTACATGCATAACATAAACCAAAAAAAATAGTTTGATACCTGGGAGTTGAAGATATTTTGAAAGGAGGTTCTCTTATGAATCCTTCTTCTTCCTAAGACCTATCTATTTCTGTTGGTTGTTGATTCTGAAAACTGAATCTTCTCGGTGGAAGAGTGTTCCTGTAATTTTCTCTGTAGAACTTCCTATCCCCTTTTATTGTTTCTACATAGATTTTTGGATATGTTTCTTTTTCTGTTGTTTTGGAGCTTGATCCCTTTTTTGTCTAATTATATCCAAGTCCAGACTTTTCACGATTAGGCCTTTGACTGCTAATAATTTCATTCAAAACTTTTGAACTGTTCTGCATATTTTTCTTTTGAAGATCATTTATTAATGTGACAATCTCTACTTCCAAATTTTCAATGATCCCGTCTCTTTCTTTTAGCTGCTCTTTGAGTGCTTCTTCAATTCTTTTATCTTAATCAATTGAACCTTCAAATTTGTGATCATTTTTTCTAATTCCTAAGTGTCTTCTTTCTTGTCTAGTTCCGCTTGTAGCTTCTTGTTTTTCCTTTTTTTTCTTCTGATAACCTCTATGGAACTCATCAATTCCTCTCGGTAGTCAACTTCTGCCTCTTCAATTTCTTCTTCGACTTCTTCATATTCTTCTTCAGAGTCCTCTTTATCAGAGTCTTCTACTGCCATGAATAGAACCATTTCTGTCTCACTGTCACTGACTTCATATTCATATGATGATGAGATGTCTTCTTTGGTGCTTAATCTTTTCTTGAAAACTTTCTTTGTGGTTCTTTTGCCTTGATATTTTTGTTTGATTTTTGAGTCACCTTCATCATTTCTATTTTTCTTATGAGGATATTTTTTAGAAAAATTACCAATACCATCACAATTAAAACAAATTAAAGGAAGCTTACTTCTATACCTACCGTCGGTTCCTTTGTTCAGTCTTTCGACAAAGTTGGTCACTTCTTCATCATCTTCCGAGACATCACTATTGCTGCTATGCTATTTTTTTGTTGCTTTACCTTTTTCTTTGATCTTTTGGATGCTTTGAAGGCTACTTATATTACATATGGATTTTCCTGTTCAGTTATCATTTCATATGTTGTGAATATTCCATATAGTTCGTCCATGCTTATTGAGTTTAAATCTGCTCTTTCTTCTAGTGCTAATATCTTAGGGTCAAATCTCATAGGAAAGGATCTTAGTACCTTTTGAACAATTAAAGATTCTTGAATTTCTTCTACCAATCCTATGATTGCATTTACTATTTCATCGACTCATAAGAAGTAAGCTGCAATATTCTCATCTTCCTTCATCTTTAGTTGTTTGAACTGACCTCTGTAAGTTTGAAGCTTTGTTTCTTTGACTTTTGAATCTCCTTCATAAAAATTTCAAAGTTTGTCCCAAATCTCTTTAGCGGATTTACAATGTGAAACTTTGGTGAATACTGTTTCACCAAGACCATTCAGAAGTGCATTTGTGGCTTTGGAATTATTCTGACCGAGTTTCACTATTTTTTCATTTTTTGGAGGAACTGTTGGTACTGTGTATCCATCTACAATTGATTTCCAAATTTTAAATCCCTGTGCTTGTATATATGCCTTCATTCTTATGCTCCAAAATGCATACTTCTGTCCATCAAATTGTGGTATTCCATTTTTTTACAAGTTGTTTCTCTCCATGATCTACCTTTCAGTGGTTAAATTGATTTTTGAAGGAACTTGCTCTGATACCAATTGTTGGATTACTAAGAGGGGGGCGTGAATCAATAATAGAGCAATCTAATCCTTTTTAACCATATAATCCAAGTGTTATATCAATGTACCATTATCATCCAATAACTACAGAGTAAATAAGAAATGAACAAATGAACAATCATACACATACACATACACATACATAGTACAATAGTGTTTTACGTGGAAACCCAAAGCGAGAGAAAACCACATAATGCTTTTTCTTATATGTCTTGAAGAATTACATTCATTGGAAGCACCAAATTCCTTTTTTTTCCAGCTGCAACTGAAAGGAGGCTCCAACCCCCTAGTTTCTCAGGCTACAACATGAGGGAAGCTCCAACTCCCCAATTCTCAAGCTACAACCAGAAGGAGGCTACAACCCCCTATGTTCTCCGACTACAACTAGAAGGTGGATACAACCACTTGTCCTTGCCCCGTCCAACCACCCTGATGTATAAGTAGAATGATTGAACCAATGTCACACTATCATTGTGAGATATACCACTATAAAACTATACCAACCTGTACCACTGACCTGCAACCAACTTGTACCAATAACCCGAACCATGCATCTACCTGTAGTCAACCTGTACCATAAACAAGTGCATAAACCATGCACCAACCTGTACCAAACAACCTGTACCATAAACAAGTACATCAACCATGCACCAACCTTTACCTCAACTTGCAAACCTTCCTTAACTTTAACAACAAGAGACTAGCATTTTCATTAAACTTTACTTTAGTCTCACATGACTAGTTTTGGATTAGTCAACAAACCTAACTTGAAATAATAATAACTATGTAGATGTAATGAATAAATATATGAAAATAGTACACAATGTTCTTCAGTGTGTTCTATGCAATCCTTCCAGATGTCACTACTTGGAACTTCTCAGAAAAGGAGTTATAGCAAAAATGACATACCTTGTTGAATTCTAGCTTATTCTAGAGAGAGACCTTGTAGAGCGTGCCCCAAATGGAATATTTTTTGTATGGATATGAAAAATTTACACATCATAATACAGACTGTACTCTAACCAACACATTTGGTCTTACTGAATTTGGATATGTTATGAAGACGTTATGACGTTTTTACCCAAAACATCCGTTTTAGAATAGTTTCAGGACTAGCCACAAACCCTATTTTCCACGACGTGTAACTCCAATGTTGATTAAGGTTGGTTGTCATTGATGTCAACCCTTGAAGAAAGCCTCGTAGCATAAATATTTGGGTAATGGACCCAAGTTTGTTTGATATAAGGATGAATCATTATTGTCTTGTTACTAGAAGAAAAATTTGTTCACCAGAACAAACACACCTAACACTCTCATCTACAATTGAACCAAATTTTTTTGAAGAAGCCAACAAAGATGAATTTTGGAAGAAGGCCATGGATGAAGAGTTGGATCAAATAGAGAAAAATAACACTTGGGAACTAGTTCCAAGACTAAAGAATAAGAATGTGATCGACACAAAGTGGGTCTTCAGGAATAAATTGAATGAAGATAGACATGTTGCAAGGAACAACACTAGATTGGTGTGTAAAGGATATGCACAGGTTTAAGGAATCAACTTTGAAGAGACATTTTCCCTAGTTTCCAGAATGGAAGCAAGCCATTTGCTTTTAGCTTATGCATGCTCCAAAAATATCAAAATGTATCAGATGGACGTAAAATCAGCTTTTCTGAATGGGGAACTTGAAGAAGAAGTCTACATTGAACAAAAAGTCTACATTGAACAACCAAAAAGATTTCAGTTGTCAGAAAATGAAAATTATGTGTGTAAATTAAAGAAGGCCTTGTATGGTCTAAAACAGGCTATTAGAGCATGGTACTCTAGACTGGATAAGTATCTGCAACATGCAGTGTTCAGAAAAGGAAGTGCAGACAACAACCTCGACATTAAGTTAAGTCAAGGTAATATTTAATTAATTGAATTTTATGTTGATGATATTATTTTTGGTAGTGATGATGACAGGTTACGCCATAAATTTGCAAAAAATATGCATAATGAATTTGAAATGTCATTACTTAGAGAACTATCATTCTTTCTAGAACTTTAGATATGTCAAAGCAACCAAGGAATTTTTGTTTCTCAAACCAAGTATATCAGGGAAATGCTAAAAAGGTTCGGAATGGAAGATTGCAAACCAATTATCACTCCCATGCAAACCAGTTTCAAGTTGAGCAAAGATGATGATTCAAAGTCTACATATCAGATGCAATACAAGTCAATGATTGACAGCCTACTATATGTGACAACATCTAGACCATATCTAATGCAGGCAGTTGGACAGGTGGCACAATTTCAAGCAACACCAAAGGAATCACATGTATTAGCAGTAAAGAGCATTTTCAGATATCTCAAAGGAACAGAAGAATTTGGATTATGGTATCCAAAAGGAAAAGATCTATCACTTATTGCCTACACAAATGCAGATTGGGCAAGTTGTATTGATGACCGACGAAACACCAATGGAGCAATGTTATACTTAGGTGAGTGTTTATTATCATGGTTAAGTAAGAAAAAATCATCAATATATTTATCTACAACCGAGGCAGAGTATATTGCAGCAACATCATGTTGTACATAGGTTCTTTGGATGAAACAAACTCTGACATATATACAGGTTGAGTATGATGAACCCATTCCAATATATTGTGATAATACAAGCGCCATTAGTATCTCAAAGAACCTCGTAATGCACTCCAAGACGAAGCACATTCCAATAAAGTATCACTTTTTACGAGAGCAGGTTGCAAAAAAGAACATCAGAGTTGAGTATGCGGGCACAAAAGAACAAGTGGCATATATCTTTACAAAACCAATTCCACAGGAAGCCTTTGAATATATTCTCCAGAGGCTTGGAGTTATTTTTACTCCAAAATGAATTCTTTTTGAATGCTGATCTTATATGTCTTAGATTTACACGAGGAGGCACCATAAGAGGAAAATTTACTAAAGGGGAGCAACCCCAGATGGAAAGATACCTTTTCCATTGATGACAAAGGGGGAGAGATTTATCAGATGCAGAGGACAAAGACATGGTTCCAGGGGGAGTAGATTTATCAGATGCAGAGGACAAAGGCATGGTTCCAGGGGGAGCATCAGTGGTATGATTTCAATATTGCATCAGAGTGTTTCCGTCAATTCCAAAGGTTGATATTGTTGATTAAGGTTGGTTGTCATTGATGTCAACCCTTGAAGAAAGCCCCATAGCACAAAGGTTTGGGTAATGGACCCAAGTTTGTTTGATATAAATATGAATCATTATTGGATTGTCACTGTTGATAAGAAGTAAATATGGATGAACTCCAAAGTGGTCCCCTTATGGTGAAAACCCTCACGGGAAGACGCTTTGCAGAGTGATATAACCCATGCTTAATTGTGGAATAATGAGATGAAGGACAATGAATTTGTCAGTGAAACTATCCTAGATGCATAGTGCTTGTCATGCCATTTCCGGTGGTATGTGGAACATCACATAACTCCTCCCGGTTAGAGATTTATGACCATATGAAGTTGGAGAACCCCTCATAAGTCTTATAGAAGCCCCCAAGGGTCAAAGTGCTTTGCAACATAAATTATTTTAAATGAAAAATCCCTAAAACAAGGAAAATGTAAGGCCACATGAAGATATAAATAAGAGGCAAATCTCACTCATTAAACACACACTTGTACATATTGTATATCTATTTTCTTGTGTAAAGCTTCTTGTAAATACTTGTGGATACATATGATGTGACGAACTTCTGAGGTAGAACGAAGGGTTGACGACGAAAATCTCGGATTTATAGAAAACCCTATTTTCTGGTGTGTATGAGGGCTGTCTGTGTAGAGGGTGTGTATACACGAGCTGTCTGTGTATAGGGTGCATACATTACATGGGATATCTATGTATAGGGAGTGTACATGTTGATAAAGTCATGGAAACCTGAGAAGATGAAGATGCATAAGTTCTGGATTCTGAGATCAAGCTCCCAGAAAGGTCTAAACTACTCAGATACATCAGATCCATCCATTGGTTCAAAATGTATGTCTTATTTCTATAAATAGTTGGATTTTGATGTATGCATAAGGAATGGCAATGGAGATTTGAGGATTCTCCCTAGAGAGACTAGCGGCTACATGTGATCTTCTGCATAAGTTATATCTATAGAATTACAGTGCTGGTATGTTCATCATTGATACTTCTTGTGAGACACATCTTGTATTTCTTGGCATATGGATAAGGGATTTTATGGTACATGGTTGAGAGCTTGTATTTTCGTAGTAGTTGATGTATTGAGAGTTTGATTATCAGAAAGGGTTTGATGACTAAAATCATGTGAGGGACATTATACTTGTTCATGATTACATACACCTATATGCCACATGACTAGAGAGAGACATACTTGTCTTAAGGGAATGAGAATTCATGCACAGGGTACAATTATAGTCTAGATATAGTGACGGGTTATAGATCTATGTGAAAGAAGTTATAGAGGGTCATAAGTTTTCAGTGAAAGGAAACCCTAGTTCTAGAAAGTATACGCAGGCTGCATAATAGTTAGGGCATGTATATATGCATGATGCATAATAGATAGAGAGCGTACATACGCAGGCTGCAGCATAACATGCCACATATCTCTTGTATTTTGTAGATACATGTTCAGTTCAGGTACAGATTGATTACAGGGAAGTTGTACAGATTGGATATAGGTCAGTGGTACAGGTTGATACAATTGTACAATAGTATATTTCATAGTGACAGGTTGACAGTGGTTCCATCATTCTACTTCTACTTCAGGGTGGTTGGATGGGGAAATGACAGGTGGTTGTAGCCACCTTCTGGTTGTATCCGGAGAACATAGGGGGTTGTAACCTCCTTCTGGTTGTAGCAAGAGAATTGGGGAGTTGGAGCTTCCCTCAGGTTGTAGCCTGAGAAACTAGGAGGTTGGAGCCTCCTTCCAGTTGCAGTTGGAAAACAAAGGAAGTTGGTGCTTCCAATGAATGTA
>JZKD02S1431549.1:518757-538295 GCA_000966675.3 Picea glauca
GTAGAATGAAAAAAATGAGAGGTAATATATTAATAATTGTGGAGATTTATATTAATAATACATATAAAGTTTCATTTTTTGTGTATATGATCATACTCATTAATATATTAATATCCGTTATTTCATAAATTATTAATATTTATAACCATTGATGTTATAACTAATATTTAATATTGGTGAATTATGATTTTTTGTTTCAGTTGATCAAGAGTGGGATGCATTGCATTTATACATTGCAAACAATCTTGACTAGATGAATGTATGGATTGAAATATGTAAAAAACATCATGGAGGTAGGTTATCATGGCAACGACTGTCTGAATTGGTTAGAGAAACTCGTCATAAAAGAGATGCCAATGTTACACAAAGAGAAATTGATTTAGCATATGGTTTGAAAGATGGAGAGGAAAGCAAATTCACCCATTTTATTCAATTATTTTATATTATATTAATGTGACTACATGTGTACTATATTTTTCAGATACTTTCCAAGTTATATAAATATATATGTTAATTTATTAATTGACAATGCATCTTTTACATATCTGTCATATTGCAGTTGAAACACCGCAAGGCTCTGTGGTGCAATGGTCGTAAATTTCGCATCAAATAGTTGGATGAAACCATTAAAATTTTTGATAGTGGGATAACTGCAGTATTCTAGGTCACTAATGTTTCCTCTAGGAGTGATAGACATCCTCAAGAATCTGAAAATAGATACCATGCGTATTTAAACAATATACTTGAGTGTGAATTTAATTAATTCAAATTAGTTATGTTCGATGTCAAATGGTATAGGTTACGAATGCATGAATGCGATGAGGAAAGAACTGTTATTCAATATGGCAATGGATTTTCGATGATTAAAACAACTGTGTTTGAAAAAGGACATGATCACTATGTGATGCAGGAGCATTGATCCAACTCAGCAAAGCACTAGCCATCCAACACATTCAATGCGCATTCAATGGAGGAGAGAGGCGCCAACCCTCTCATTTTCAAATTCAAAAAGGTAATAACTGTTGTAAGGCCGAAGAGCCACGTAGATGCCTTTGTGCATGTAGTAAATCAGGTCACTTTTAATGGTTGAGAAGTTGATGGGGATATAGATCCGATTCAGATTAGATGGCCCATTGAATGTAAATTTATTGTAATTTATGAGAGTAGGTAGGTTGGAGGGAATAGCTCGAGGAGCCCCCTTTTGTAAAAATATCTTTTGTATCTAGATTGTAGAGGCTAGCAAAAGTTAGTTAGTTTTTTTTTGAGAGAGAGGAGAAGAGAGGAGAGCCAATAATCTGTTGAAGTCTGAGCTCAACATATTGTAATTTGGCATTCAAATATATACAAAAGGAGCAATTTTTACTGCATGAGATTCTTTGTGTGTTTCCATGTGTTTGGATGAAAGTCATCTATGTGTGTTCATTATATGCTGTAGATGTATGTTATATTTACATTTGCAGGGATAGACAAAATTTGTTGTCTGAGAGTTCTTTGATTTTCTAGTCTGGGTTCTTTGTGGTTTCATGCAAGGGGTTGCATGACAGAGTACTGAGGACTCTGTAAGCTAGTGCAACGAGTGCACATCTAAGTTATGTGGAATTCATGGAAAGACATGCCAGGAGGGTGCACCAGAGGAGTCATAAACTCAAGGGGAAGCCTCAAGGTTGCTGAATACCTTGGAGGTGAGACTGTGCAGAGGAAGGCATAGAGAGAAGACATAATTACTAAGGGTTCTGTAGAGCTTTGCCAGGAGGGCATCGAGCAAGTGAAAAGAGTGCATGAGAAGAACTTTATTTCGAGTCCACAGATAAGGAAAGTGTTAAGGAGAAGACACTCACAGAGTTACTGAATAATCCATAGGCTTAGCAAGGTGTTCTTGAGAATAAGTTGCCAGGAGGGCACTTACATCCTTTCAAGAAGAGAAAAGAAGAAGAGTTGATGAACACTCTAGAGGAATACCTGTGCGAGGAGTGCACTAGGTCAACACTCAAGTGAAGTGTTGATAGACAACATTCTGAAGGTTCGCCAAGCATAAGAAGTGTGCATAGGTGACGACTTGTTCCAAATTCTTAAGCTCGGAGGGAATAGTGCCTTTGCACACATAATTCTCATAGAAAGGAACAACAAGCCAAGACACTTCGAGGTCAAAGCCTCAGAAAATGATTAGGAAGGATAGTACAACAACATGCAAGGATCCTGCAAGGAGTCGTAGAGGTTTGGGAAACCCTTAGAGGTTTCAGAGCAACAAAATCTCAGAAGAGATAGCGTTTCCAAAATGCAGGTGAGACCCAAAGTCATCAAGGCTCGCAGAGGAAGAAAAGGTCGAGGCCTTTAAGACATTAGAAATATTCTAAGGCAAGGAAGAAACCAAAAGCTTAGGAGGAGGAGAAAAACTACCGTTGGATTGAAAATGGGAGGAAAGATCTGGACCATTGAATCCACATCTAGCCACAGGAGCAATGAACATAGGGAAGAACATATCTGGGCCATCAGATCTAAGCGCATAGGGTCAACTACTATTGGATCCGAAGGAAAGCACGCAAGGCTTAATCCTTGTGTGTATAGTGGAACAAACTTTGCAAAGTCCCGAAATAATCAGGACCATCCATAAAAGGGGACGCGTGGTGAGCAGTCAGTATTTCACTAACTCACGACTCGAAGGGGTCAACGAACAAAGTCTTGAGAATTCATGATAGCCGAAATCATGACAGGATATGGACCATTGGATCGACCAGGGTTGTGGGCCGTCGATCTAAGGCATCGACATTTCGTCATTTTGGGAGTCGGAGGTTCGAAGGAGAGAACCATCCCAAGGTATCGAGTCACAAAGTTTTGACTTCGCGAAGGAGGAACATGGACCGTCGGATCTTGGAGCACCAGGAGTCATTGATCTGGTGTGGGAGAATTTTGGGGTTTCGGGGATTGTAAGATCTGAGGCAAGAAGTCTTTCGACTTCGCAAGTCATGAAGTCTCGAAACCATTTTGAGGTTTGGCCCCAGGTTTCATAGCAGGGGTCATATGGATGAATACAAGGAGGAGTTGAAGACCCGTTAGCCCTTTTCGGGTATTGGGGATTGAAGGATCCAAGAAACTCAACGTCAAGAGTCCCGATATCATGAAATGCGATGCTCTCAAAGGATTCGCCCTAGGTCACAAGACAGGGGCACATGGTGAGAATCCAAGGGAGGAGCTAAATCCCGTTAAGCCCTATTTCAGGGTTTTGGGACTTGAAGGAGTCAGGGGACTCAACAGTGGGATTCACGAAGTCGTGAATTCCGACACGCCTATTGTACAGACTTGTGGTCATAGGAGGTGGTCGCGTGGAGTAAAGACTCACGCTGGGTGCTTAGTCATGCAGGTGAAGTTCCATCATTTGGACATGTGGATTTGTTTGTTGAAGGTTCCAGCAGGGAACTGAAGAGCCATTTCAGCTCATCAAGAATAGAAGAACGATCCTTAGACCAGGAGGTTAGTGGACACTATCAATGAATAGGTAGGGGGTCTGCATCAGGTGGTATCAGAGCAAGAATTTTCATCTATATATTTCAGGCGGAAGAGAAGAGGAAGACAAAGTGTTGATGCTTTATGCGTGGAGATCTATTTGCATGTAGGCATCAAAGATTCGATAGCCAGGTGGGCTGAGCCAGAAGAACCAATTGCGTTCTTGAGGGAAGGATGGCTATTGAAGGTTGTGAATGTGATCAAGGCAAGGATCTCCAGCATAAAAGAAGGCTGATATAGGCCAAGAGCTCAATGAGATAAGAGCATAAATGAATAGGATTTCATTTAAGATGCAACAATATGCAATGATGCATTGGGTGTATGAGTGGCCCATGAAGAAGAAGGTGAAGTGGCCAGTCAAGGAATTGTTGGCCAGAGGACAACAAAAGATGTTGAGAGGATGGATGAGGTATGTTGAGGGCCTCAGAGACATAGAGGAAGTGGTTCACATCTGTGAGACATAAACTGGGAAGAGTCTTAGAAGCTGCCAGGTGGGAAGTAATGAAAGTTCACATTTCCAGGTAGGAAATGAGATGGGATGATTGGAGGATCTCATAGACTGCCAAGAGGGCATAGCAGAAACATCAAATTTCCAAGTGGTCAAGGGAAGCGAGATGAGATTGGTTGAAAATCTCATGAACTTAGAGGTGAGTTTAGATCAACAAGGAGAGATGATGAAGAATGGTCATACATACATTCTGATCATTGGGGGAATTGAGGTATTCCTACCAAATAGCCCATTGGAGGCCAGGGAATGTGTTGCAGATGCAACAACAGAATAAGGACAACCAACAATGATTGTCATAGAGGAAGAAGAGGTGGAGCAGGTGTTGATATCTTCCCCAGTGGAAGAAGAGCATGCAGATAAGATGCTCACTCCATGGGAGTTGGAGTTGGAGATGCTGGAGAATTGGTTGAACAATCCAGAGCTAGTAGATGACTTCCATGAGTATATAGTCACGTAGATTGCAGGAGAAGAGCATTCAGAGGAATTTCTTGAAAATTTCAGTCATGAAGATGAACAAGAAATGACTATAGCACCGAGGATTGCAATAGAAGATGACACAGAATTCCAGTCTGAAGAGAAGCTGGGAAAAGATGGGGTTGAACTAGCAACAAAAAAGCTGTCAAAAGGAGAAGCTAAGAAACAACTCAGTGATAAGTCTGCAAAACTTAATTTTGCGGCAGAGTGGCAATTCAAGGCCACAAGAGATGGATAAAATCGCAAGGGGGGTCGAGTTGATCTACCCATCGCCAGGGAAGAAAGGCATCCAGAAAGGTTGCATGAAGAGGAGAGCCAACCACTAGAGCATCTGGAAAGGGTGATAGAAGAAATATGAAGGCTGATGTTGAGGTTAGCATCATAATCTGCTAGTGAAGAGAATCTAAGTAGAGGAAGACCTGGAAGAGCAGCAGGGATGCAACAACAACAACAACAAGGCAGTGGAGTAGATAGACAACTCCAAATAACAGTTTGGGATCCAGGTGGATTTCAATATAGCTTGGAAGCTGATGAATTTTTTGTAGCAGTGGAGTATGATCTAGGAGAATCACTCCAACTCAACAAAGCGCCATCCAACCAACACATTCATAGCACATTCAATGGAGGAGAGAGGCGCCAACCCTCTCATTTTCAAATTTGAAAATGCAATAACTGTTGTAAGGTCGAAGAGCCACACAGATGCCTTTGTGCATGTAGCAGATAGGGTCACTTTTAATGGCTGACAGGTTGATGGGGATCTAGATCCGATTTGGATTAGATGGCCCATTGAATGTAAATTCATTGTAATTTATGAGAGTAGGTAGCTTGGAGGGAAGATCTCGAGGAGACCCCTTTTGTAAAAAGATCTTTTGTATCTAGATTGTAGAGGCTAGGAAAAGTTAGTTAGTTTTTTTGAGAGAGAGAGGAGAAGAGAGGAGAGCCAATACTCTGTTGAATTCCGAGCTCAACATATTGTAATTTGGCATTCAAATATATACAAAAGGAGTAGTTTTTCTTGCATGAGATTCTTTGTGTGTTTCCATGTGTTTGGATGAAAGTCATCTGTGTGTGTTCATTATATGCTGTAGATGTATGTTAGATTTACATTTGTAGGGATAGAAAAAATTTGTTGTCTGAGAGTTCTTTCATTTTGCAGTCTGGGTTATTTGTGGTTTCATGCAAGGGGTTGCATGACAGAGTACTGAGGACTCTATAAGCCAGTGCAATGAGTGCACATTTGAGTTCTGTGGAATTCAAGAAAAGGCGTGCCAGGAGGGCACACCAGAGGATTTGTAAAATCAAGGGGAAGCCTCAAGGTTGTTGAATACCTTGGAGGTGAGACTATGTAGAGGAAGGCACAGAGAGAAGAAAAAATTACTAAGGGTTCTGTAGAGCTCTACCAGGAGGGCATTGAGCAAGTGCAAAGAGTGCATGAGAAGAACTCTATTTCTAGTTCACAGATAAGGAAAGTGTCAAGGAGAAGACATTCACAAAGTTACTAAATACTATGTAGGCTCAATAAGGCGTTCTTTAGAACAAGTTGCTAGGAGGGCACTTACATCCTTTCAAGAAGATAAAAGAAGCAGAGTTGTTGAACACTCTGGAGGAATACTTGTGCGAGGAGTGCACTAGGTCAACACTCGAGTGAAGTGTTGATAGACAACCTTCTAAAGGTTCGTCAAGCACAAGGAGTGTGCAGAAGTGAGGACTTGTTCCAATTTCTTATTGTTTAGCTAGATCTATTCTGTGCAGGTTCAACACATTTACATGGTATTAGAGCTGACGGACTGCTAAGAAAAAGCTACACCAATTTTTTTTTTGCAGGTTCAAAAGATTGAAGACAGCGGAAAGATAGAATTCCAAAAAGAATTCATTCTTACACCTTACAACTATTCTTCATGGAAGGAGAAAATATCCATACATCTTTGATCCAGAGGGTTGTATAGGTTAACCATGAATCACATGGATGAGGCACTCAGAACAATTTGCAGTCTTATTTCTCCCGATCTCCTTTTTCATATATCTTCCTGTAAGACTCCCAATGAATCCTGGACCATCTTGGAAGGTCTCTTTAGAAAACATGATGAGATGAGGGGACACATGCTGGAGGTGGGGATGCTCACATTGGATCCAAAAATCTTTGAGAATATCCAAGATTTCTTTACAAAATTCAAGGATTTAATGTCACAACTCAAAGCTTGTGGGGTTGATAAATCGAAGGAGAAGAAACAAATGGTTCTCACCATTCTCTCCAATCTTGGTCTTGAATTTTCAGTGTTCGTATCTACATTCCATACTGTCAGATTCGCCTCTCAAGCCATCTGGAATATGCCTTCTCTTGAGGACTTTATCAAATCCCTAACACAAGAGCAAACCAAGCTCATCAACATGGGTGCAATCAAAGGCCCAAGGGCACATGCACTTACTATGCATGATGGTAGCCACAAATATCTGAAATCTAAAGATAAATATAAGTGGAAATCTCATGCACATACGAAGAAGGAAGGGTACACAAAACCCTTCACTGATGCCTCCAGATCCAAAGGAGAAAAGGGAAGAAAAGGAGAGAAATGCACATACTGTCACAAAGGATTCCATTTGAAATCCACATGCATGCAAAAAACAATAGATCTGATGTCTCAAATACTTCAGCAAAACAAACTTGGAGATCACATCCTTGTGGGTGCAAATAAGAAGAATCCAAAAGATCCGAATTCCAAGAAAGGAAATTCTAGCCATACCTTGATTGCCATCAACTCCTCTCTCGATTCTTGGATCATAGACTCAGGAGCATCACATCACATGGCTGCCTCAGAAGAAGTATATTCTTCATTGGATGCATGCAAATGTCCTATTCTAACGGGGGACAACTCTTTTGTTGAAGTCACCGACAAAGGAAGGATTAAAATCACCAACGGAAGCTTCGAGAACATGCTGCATGTTCCCAAGATTTCTGTCAACCTTCTCTCTGTGTATCAGATGAAAATTTCCAGCACCGGAAAGAAAGTCATCTTCACACCAAATTTCGTGGACATCTATGACATGCAAACCAACCCCAGGGTTTCTACCAGTGAGGTAAATCATCAGTCTAGATTGTATACATTTTCTGAATTCATTGAACCTAATTCTACTTTACTTCTTACTCATGCTAATGAAAGTAGTAGGATATGGAACGAAAGGTTTGGAAATTTGAATTTCAGATACATGAAACATATTAGCAAGCACAAATTAGTTGATGGTATACCAAACATCAGTTTCTCCAAGGGAGTATGTGAGGGATGTGTTCTCGGAAAACACCCTCAAGAGAAATTTGACAAGGGAAAGTCTCAGCGAGCTTCCATACCTTTAGATATGATCGATAGTGACCTCATGGGTCCTTTTCCACATCCATCAATCAGAAAAGCGAGGTTTTTTCTCATTTTTGTTGATGATTTATCATGTTTTACATGGATCTACTTTCTTAGGTAAAAATCCAAGGTCTTTCAACACCTCAAAGATTTCAAAGCTTTGGTTGAGACATAGTCTGGAAATAAGATCAAAGTCCTCTGAAATGATAACAGGGGAGAGTATGTGAATCATGAGATCTACAATCTTTTCCATGAGGTAGGGATTCCGTTGCAGCATACAGTTCCCTACACTCCGCAGCAAAACGGAGTTGCTGAGTGGAAAAACCGATCTCTAAAGGAGATGGCATCTTGCATGTTGCATGCAAAGTCAATACCACATAGACTATGGTCCGAATCACTTAACTATGCAACATACATCCAAAATATATCTCCCCATAGATCTGTCAAGGATAAGATCCCCTATGAGGCTTGGAGCAACCTCAAACTAGAAGTGACCCACTTTCATATTTTTGGTTCACGTGAGTGGGCCAGGATTCCCTCTGAAAAGAGGAAGACACTTGATCCACAGAGAATCGAGTTCATTTTTGTTGGATACCTTGACGGTGTGAAGGGATATCGTCTTATTGATATTTCCTTGGACTGGCTCATCATTGAGTGTAGTGTCCAATTTGAGGAAAGTGTCTCGCATGTACCTCAACAGTCGCATGCAGCCACCTTTACTCTTCCACCTATCCGAGATGATGAGCATGCACATGCTGACTCTTCTTTAGATGAGAGTTTCGATTCACAGGACTCAGAGGATTCATATTCAGATTCAGAGTCAGTACAGTCAGATGCAGAGTCAGAGCATCTAGATGCAGTTGTAGAGCCAGAGCAGAGGCCCAAGTGGGCCCAAACTACTCTTCAGGATGCAGGGGATCTCGTAGGTGATCCAGCCAATACTAGGAGGAATCGATATGATTTTGAGGAGCTTCCTATTGCACTCACTACCATTGAACCATTGCCTTCCAGGCATCTTTTCTTGGTTTAGTCTTCAGATCCACAGTCTTATGGCGAGGCTACTGGAAATCCCTTTTGGGAATCCGCCATGCAGGAGGAGTACAAATCCCTCCTCGAGAACCAGACTTGGGATCTGATTCCCCTTCCTTCTGGGAGGAATCTTTTCAGATGTAGATGGGTCTATAGGACCAAGAGCGTAGCGAATGGACATATCAACAGATACAAGCTAGGCTTGTCGCCAAAGAATTTCAACCGATTCATGGTATTGACTATGATGAGACCTTGGCTCCAGTAGAAAATATGCATTCCATTTGATTGGACCTTGCCATTGTGGCAGGAAAGGGATGGGAAGTCCATCATATGGACGTGAAGAATGCATTTCTTCATGGTGATCTCTCTGAGGAGATATACATGGAGCATCCCAAGGGATTTATGTAGGACTTGTCTTTGGTCTGTCGACTGAAGAAGTCACTTTATGGCCTCAAGCAAGCTCCGAGGGCCTGGTATGCCAAGATGGACTCCTACCTGTTGTCACAGAACTTTGTATGTTGTAAATCAGACCTGAATGTATACATGCTTAGGACGATTGATTCACTTCTAATTTTAGTTATGTATGTCGATGATTTACTGATCACGAGTTGCTTGACTTCAACGATTGCTGCAGTCAAGAGGATTCTTCATGACATGTTTTTGATGACGAACATGGGTCCACTACACTTCTTCCTTGGACTTTAGATCAGTCAGGATGCATTAGGCATCAAAATGTCTCAAGCCAAGTATGCACGAGATCTCCTTGAGATGTTTCACATGACAGACTACAAGTCTGCTCCAACTCCTTTCCTATCAGGAGTCAAACTTGAGGATGGCAGGGAGACTCCACTGGTTGACAACACATTGTATAGATATCTAGTGGGAAGCTTGTTGTATCTCACACACTCCAAACCATACCTCTCATATGCAGTTGGCGTAGTTTCCAGGTTCATGTAGGAGTTGCATGAGCTACATTGGAAAGCTGAAAAGCATATCCTTCGATACGTATAGGGCACCATCACCTTTGGGATTCATTATGCAACAGACTCTACATTAGATCTCATTGTTTTTACTGATTTCGACTGGGCTAGCGATAGCATTGATCACAAGTCCACATCTGGTTACTCACTCAGTATTGGTTCCGGGCCTATCTGTTGGTCGAGAAAGAAGAAAGCTGCCATTTCTCTATCTTCAGCCGAGGAAGAGTACAGAGGGGTAGTTAACATAACCATTCAGGATATGTGGCTACAACATTTTCTCACTGAGTTGGGCATTCAATTTCATTGATCGATCATCATCTGGTGTGACAACCAGAGCACTTTGAAGATCTATAGAGATCTAATTCAGAGGTAGCAGATGAAGCACATCGATATCCACATGCACTACATCCAGAACTTAGTACACGAGGGGATCATCGACTTACAGTTCTATCCTTCAATAGAACAAATGATAACCACTTTCACCAAGACCTTCACTGAGAAAAAATTCCATTCTCTGCGAAGTCGTCTTGGAGTGAAGGACACAGTTTCCTAGCAAATGTAGTTATTCTTTTTACATACATTGTACCTTGAGGGGGGGGTTTTCCCATGAGGTTTTCCCTCTTTTCTCACTTTATTTTCAGTGTATCTTTTGTACTTGGTTACCTAACATGGTCTCGTTGCTAGGATCCAATCTTTATTTTCACCATAGTGATGTTCAGGGGGGGTGTTGGAGTTACTTCACACACACCTAAGATTTCTTTTTCCTAAGTTTTTTATTTTTTTATTAGTCATAATTATTCATTATCTAGTCTCCTATATTTTAGGAGAGAATATTCCACCTGGAGAATATTCTCTTTTAGTTCACACTTCAGTTTGACTAGTTGAGTTGAGTTTAGATGTTGCATTGGGATCATCACCATGCTAATTCAAACTTGCCTTAGTATCATCACCAGAGTGGCGCATTAGCCTTGATTCCTTGAGTTAACTCCTCACTACTCTCTGTTCAGTCAGTTAACTAAAGACTAGTTGACTAGTTAACTCAACTAGGTGGTAGTCCACTCCCGTAACTGCCTACGAGACTAGAATAGGTGGCAGTTCACTCCCGTAACTACTGGTGTGTGTCCAGATCACTCTAGACCACCACTATGGCGACTTGGTTCACCTCAAGTCGAACTCATTGAGTTATACAGAGTATATCATGTGTAAATTATTCATTATTCACAACGGTTAATTAGAATTCTTCCATTCTTTCTCTTCTTATTCTTCCTTTTCCAATTCTCTCTGCAAATGTGTGTATTATTGTTTAGCTAGTTCTATTCTTTGCAGGTTCAAAACATTTACAAATATCAGGGGGAATAATTCCTTTGCGCACATAATTCTCATAGAAAGGAACAACAAGCCGAGACACTTCGAGGTCAAAGCCTCAGACAAAGCTCAGGAATGATAGTACAACAACATGAAAGGATCCTGCAAGGAGTCATAGAGGTTTGAGAAACCCTTAAAGGTATCAGAGAAAGAAAGTATTAGAAGAGATAGCATTTCCAAAACGTAGGTGAGACCCAAAGTCATCAGGGCTCACAGAGGAAGAAAAGGTCGAGGCCTTTGAGATGTTAGAAATATTCTAAGGCAAGGAAGAAACCAAAAGTTTAGGAGGAGGAGCACAACCACCGTTGGATTGAAACTGGGAGGAAAGATCTGGATCATTGAGTCCACCTCTAGCCACAAGAGAAATGAACGCAGGGAAGAACATATCTGGGCCGTCAGATATGAGCATAGAGGGTCAACTGCCATTAGATCCAGAGGAAAGCACGCAAGGCTTAATCCTTGTGTGTATAGGGGAACAAACTTTGCAAAGTCCTGAAATAATCAGGACCGTCCATCAAAGGGGATGCATGGTGAGCATTTAGTATTTCCCTGACTCATGACTTGAAGGCGTCAATGGACAAAGTCTTGAGAATTCGCGATAGCTGAAATTGCGACAGGATATGGAACGTTGGATCGATGAGGGTTGTGGGGCATCGATCTAAGGCATCAAAATTTTGTCATTTCGAGATTCAGAGGTTCGAAGGACAGAACCATCCCAAAGTCCCGAGTTGTGAAGTTCTGACTTCACCTAGGAGGAACATGGACCATCGGATCTTGGAGCACTAGGAGCCATTGATTTGGCATGAGAGAATTTTGGGGTTTCGGGGATCGTAAGATCTGAGGCAAGAATTCTTTCGACTTTGCGAGTCATGAAGTCTTGAAATGCTTTTGAGGTTTTGCCCCAAGTTTCATAGCAGGGGTCATATGGATGCATAAAAGGAGGAGTTGAAGACCCATTAGCCCTTTTCAGGTATTGGGGATTGAAGGAGTTGGGAAACTCAATGTCAGGAGTCCTGATATCATGAAACGTGATGTGCTCAAAGGATTGGAACTAGGTCACATTACAGGGGCACATGGAGAGAATCCAAGGGAGGCGCTAGAGCCCGTTAAGCCCTATTTCGAGGTTTCAGGACTTGAAAGAGTCAGGGGACTCAATAGAGGGATTAGCGAAGTTGCGAATTCTAACGTGCCTATTATGTAGACTTGTATTCATAAGAGGTGGTCACGTGCAGTAAAGACTCGTGCTGGGTCCTTAGTCATGCAGGTAGAGTTCCATCATTTGGACCTGTGGATTTGTTCATTGAAGGTTCCAGCAGGGAACTAAAGATCCATTTTGGCTCATCAAGAATAGAAAAATGATCCTTAGACCGGGAGGTCAAGGGGCCCTGCTGAGGCAGAGGTAGGGGGTCTGCATCACTATGTTTTTCCAAGCCAATGTGAATAGGTATTTTACTCAAATGTTCTAGGTGAGAGATATTGGTCATTTTTTGTTAGATATGATCCAAGAGGAAGGCCAGTTAAGTATACTCATTTACAGGAAGAAGATGATATTGAATATTAAGAAGATGATTCACCCGATCATATAGATCTGAAAGATCATGCAGGGTTGATAGACGAAGAAGATGAAGAAGATCATGATCCAGGCGTAGGAGACAATATTTCAATTCTTGATGATGATGTCGATGAAAATATGCTCGAAAATGACATTGATGACGATGATGATATCATCAATCCTTTCAACACCATTTCTGAAATGGATGATGATACAGATGTCGAGTTCGATGAAGAAGATCAAGATACAAAATAAGGATGATTATGCAGATGTTGAGTTGGATCAGGTACATGACTATATATTCTAATTTTTATGAATTATTCTCTTAAAATAATTTACTTATAATGTCATGGGTTAATTACATGTTTTTAATTTTTATGCGAGGTTTTTATATCCTACGTTACATGTTGTTTAATTATTATATGAAACCTGAAAATAGTCACCAATATACTAAAGTATGTGGTAAACTAAAAACATCATTTTCAAACACATAATTTCATTTACCTTCATTAATTTTTGTTTTTGTAGTTTCTATGCATGAATATTACTAGGATGCTGCTTTCGATTATTTTCTATTTTATAGATTGGGTATTGGGGATCAATTGAGAGTGATGTGAGGGGGAGAGGAGGGGCCATATGAACTTCCACCTTATCGTGGTTGGCTTTGTTCAATAGAGGATAAATTATTCTTGAAACATAGAGAATCTCATTCATTTTTATACCATCATGATCGTAGATGTAATCAATATTGTTGTCATAGTATTGCATCAACAAAGTTTCGATGAACATGTTTGTCATTTCTATAGAATTTTAGTTGAAACTGTTTGAAAACATGGGAATTTGGCCCATGACTAGTTATGTGGAAAGAATAACGTGCATTTCCAAACTCAAATATGACTCAGACACCCACTCTAATATATATCCGATATTTGCCTCGTTTTGTTTGAACTTTTTGTTGTGATGACAAATCCATCTTTTTCTGTATGCACTGAAATTTGACATGGATAGACTATTCACATGGCTTAATGATATGGGAGGGTTTTTGGACTCAAATTTGAATCACACACCCACTTGTTTCCATCATCAATTCATCATGTAAACCATAAACCCTATTTTTATTTCAAAGTACACAAATTAGTTGACACAAGTTTTAAGTAATTTGCATTAGCCTTTCTTCATTTTTCTTTCAGGTTCTAATTGTATATAGAATTTATGTGTGTCATAGATGTGATGAAAAATACCTCTTTTTCGTTCATTGTTTAATAAACACCATAAAAATATTCCCTTGCAGTACTAGATGCGAGAATGTGTGTACTATCGAACAAATTTTAAAAGGAACAACGAACAAACATTGTACTAGGACTAGACATGGGCAACAATGACCTATGAATGGGGCCAATGTTGAATTTTTTTCAAATTGTTTCTGTATGCACTGAAATTTGACATGGATAAACTATTTGCATGCCTTAACGATATGAGAGGGTTTTTGGACTCAAATTTGACTCACACACCCAATTGTTTCCATCATCAGTTCATCATGTAAACCATAAACCCTATTTTTCTTTCAAAGTACACAAATTGGTTGATGCAAGTTTTAAGTTTGCATCAACTGTTCTTCATTTTTCTTTCAGGTTATACATTAATGTATATACAATTTATGACTGTCATAGTTGTAATGAAAAATCCATCTTTTTCGTTCATTGTTTAATCAACACCATAAAAATATGTTGTTGCAGTACTAGATGCGAGAATGTGTGTACTATCGAACAAATTTTAAAAGGAACAACGGAAAAACATTGTACTACGAATAGACATGGGAAGCAATGACCTGCGAATGGGGCCAACATTGAATGTTTTTCAAACTATTTATTTATGCATTGAAATTTGACATGGATAGACTATTCACATGTATTAACGATATGGGCGAGTTTTTGGACTCAAATTTGACTCACACACCCACTTGTTTCCATCATCAATTCATCATGTAAACCATAAACCCTATTTTTCTTTCAAAGTACACAAATTGGTTGACACAAGTTTTAAGTTTGCATCAACCCTTCTTCATTTTTCTTTCAGGTTTTACATTAATGTATATACAATGTATGTGTGTCATAGTTGTGATGAAAAATCCATCTTTTTCATTCATTGTTTAATCAACACCATAATAAATTCCCTTACAGTACTAGACACATAAATGTGTGTACTGTGATATCCCCCAAAATAAATTATTTTTGAAAGTTAAATTTGCTGGAAATTTAATTCCGTTTTTAGTAAATTCGAATTTGGATTTTTTTTTCCATTTATGGCAATTCCGAATTTCGAATTTGATATTTGTAATTAATTATTATGATTGTTGGGAAGATTTCTGATTGGGACTCAACTAACTATTTCACTATGCCACTTGTATAAAAATAGAAGATTTATATTAATTGCAGGAGGACAAATGGAACAACCATGTTAAAATTAGCTGACCATGACTCCATGAGGGGGGAACAAGTTGGAACTACCTCTGGGCTGATGATTACAAGTGGAAAATCAAATATTTGGCCATGGGCAGCCCCTGAAAATCAGGGGTTTAGAAAGCTGTGAAAATCCCCCCAAGGGAGGGAAAAAGACATGGGCAAAATTGATATATAGCATATGCGAGGAGGTAGGACACTGCCAAGTATGCTGGGAAATATTTTGAGCTCTCCTTGCTGTTATGAACACTATGGATTGAGTGTGAGGCAAGAGGAGCCAATTGAAACTAATTTTCCTTGCTGTTATGACCACTGTTGAGTAAGTGTGAGGCAAGAGGATAACTATTGGAATTGGAGGACAGTGCTGAGGAGGAGTGTCCAAGTTTTCCCTCATGGATTCATGGTCAGGCTAGGGGGTGAATCGGGAAGGTGACTTTGGCTTCCCTATTCTACGGTGGGAAGGAACGTGGTTGTTCCCTTTGTCTTTCCGCGAACTGTTCCAGATATGTAAACCTTTCCTTCTCTATTTGCATGTCATGATGAATTATTGACTGATCAAATTGCAATTGCTTAAGAATGAATGGAGTACTTTGTTTTATATAATTCTGAAGGAATGAAATGAAATGTAGGGTAAACCCCTAGAGTTTGAATTATTAGCTATCGAGGAAAAACTATTTTAGTGTCTTTACCAGAAGGAAATTGAGATTTGGTAATTTATTGGAAAGCATAGTTGTGCTAAATAGAATACTATTTCATTATATTATACTAGAGATAATCACCAGATCAATGTCTCATATGTATATCTAGTTATTTTATCTTTTTGATATAATATTTGTGCAGACGCTATCCTGAAAGTAATTATGGGGTTTAAAATTTTTACATACCTATGTGTACAGGCATCTCCCTGTGGATTATCTCTTAATTCTGGGCGATTTTTTCTATCGAATTAAATTATTGTTGGAATGATTACACAATAGGAAATAACTATGTGTGCGGATATATATAAATATATATTTGTATAGATAATCATACAAATTACATGACTCATTTTAAATGCCTGATATACGTATATTCAACAGGTGCGAAACATAATGGAAGACAAATAGTCTAATTAACCATAAATGCATTTTCTGGAAATGAAATAATGAAAAGAATAGCCTAACTAGTCATAGTTGAACTTCATGGAAATGAAAGGATGGAGAGATCCGTAAGCATAAGGGTTCAAAGACGTTTAATCAGAGCCTTTACTGAAAATTTTTGTTTATTTTTTTAAACCTTAGAGAATAAAATGGTGTGAAAAGCCGAAGTCAATCGGGTTTCGACGATTATAAACGCCGGACACAAAAAATAAGAAGTGTCGAATCGCGAAATTCGAAAGGACTGTGGGCCTCACATTTCGAGATTTTGGGGTTCGGGACTTCGGGGTTTTCAAACACCTGATGCATAAACTAAATGAAACAAGAAGTGTCGAATCACAAAATGTGAAAGGACTGTGGGCCCTGCATTTCAGGATTTTGGGGTTCGAGATTTCAGGGTTTTTGAACACCTGATGCATAAACTAAATGAAACAAGAAGTGCTGAATCACGAAAATGCGAAAGGACTATGGGCCCAACATTTCGGGGTTTTGGGGTTCGATATTTCAGGATTTAGTAAAGAAAAGGAACTCCACACATATGTAATAAGCAAATCCCGAATGCCAAAATAGCAACTTGGTATTTTACCTTCTTTTAAAATATGCTCAGTCTTTGTTTGAATGATTCGTGTATCTAATTTTATGCGTCTAATTGTGCTCAATTGAAATAATTTCCATAGATGACATCGGTTCGTTGTAAGAAGTTTATGTTCAAAGACTAAATTTTGGG
Source organism: Picea glauca (assembly GCA_000966675.3). NCBI lineage: Eukaryota > Viridiplantae > Streptophyta > Pinopsida > Pinales > Pinaceae > Picea > Picea glauca. The sequence goes on from JZKD02S1431549.1 coordinate 535,836, forward strand.
AATGGTTCCTCCTGAAACAAAACACTAGATAAAACTATCTACATATGAACTTGAAAGAACAAGATCCACCTACAGGAGCATTTTTAACTTTGAAATCAAAATTCTAGGTAGGATTTTCTATGTATAGATGAGATTGAAAGGTACCGATCTATTTATAGGAATATGTTTACTTCTGTAATTAAAGTTCTAGCAAATCTATCCTTGAATAATTGAATTGGAAGAAGCCTGCACATATAGTACTTTGGGGTTTCAGGGTTCAGGGTTTCGGGGTTTCACGATTCAAGATTTTGTGACTCTGACTGCAACATTTCTTGGCCCTTCAAACTCCTGGGACCCGAAATGCCAAAAAGGGGCTTAACGATTTTTGGCCTTTTCACTTGAAATCAACAATCCCGATTCTTTCGGGATTTCACGAACTAGAAGTTCGCGATACATAGAATCCAAACTCCCTTGCTACCCAAAACACCGAACTCCGAAATGATGAAATCAAGCGCGAGATCAATGACTCCTGTTACTTCTCATCCAACGGTCGCTACTCCTCCTGAGCTTCTGAATGTTAAAAGATGATCAGTCTTAACCTTCCCATAGATATACGTGATCCAATGGTCTGTGGGATTTCGGTACTTCCCCACAAAGAAATCTCACCATTCGTTCACTCCACTCAAGGATCTCTGGCCAAAATGACTTAGCATTCTCCACCTGAACTTGACCTCTATGAGACGATTTCAATCTTTGCCTCCCTCTAAATACTTCAAAGGTGTTATCCCTTATGAGCTTCATCTCTCTGAACATCAAAGGTTCCTTCGACTTGAGTTTAGAATTTGCCTTTATACATAAGTATGTTGGAGTAGTTTGAGAGTCAAGGAAAGTGATAGAATTATGGAAAGAATGTACCCTCATAAGATTTTCTGTTCAAAGTAAACTAGATTGGCGTAGTAAGGACATTATGGACATAAATGAATCTTACCTTCTCTTAAATTCTAAGCTTAAACGAAATTGAATTATGTCATAGAAATTTGTTTTTTATGGTGAATTTGACGTTCATTACATATGGTATCAGAGAAAAAGTTACAACACTGGGCCTGAACAGGGCCACATTAATTTCTTAGTATATATTTTGATTTTTGAAAAAACTAATAAATATTGTGGTCACAAACAAAAAGCCTTTCTGTTTTTTGTTGATTATGGCAGCCCAAGAAGGTGCATAAATCAGGATGGAAGGGAATCCACAGGAAGGACCTCCTGGAGATGCAAGACAAAATAGTGATGGAAGCTCACCCACGGAGGTGTTGGAAACAATGAGGAATCTTATTGTGGAATTGTAGGTTTTCAAGGCTGACAATGAAAAATTGAAGAAAGCACAGCAGGAACATCAAGAGATAAATGAAGTCCTGCTGCATAGTATAGTAACCAATAAAATCCCAAAATATGATAACCATGATGAGGAGATCAACAAAAGGGCCTCCAGGAATTCTGGTGCGGAAACAAAAAAATGAGACAGTTCGTCTAAAGGGACACCTTCAACTGAGGACAAAACTATACCAGACAGAAAAAGAAAACAAGTAGACCACCTTGAAGGAGAATTTAAAAAGATTAAACCAACTAACTTTGATGGAGAATCCAGGACAGGAGAAGAAGCTGAGGCATGGTTGTTGGACATCAAAAAATACTTCCAGATCTACAACTATTCCAACAACATGAAGGTTAGAATTGTAGCACCCTTCCACAAGATGCTAAGCAATTAACTATTTATTTAAATACTTACACATTAACAACTTTGTTTTAGCATTATTTCATTGGTTTTTATTTACACATTTCTTCTACAACTTCTCAATAATAAATCTAATAACATGATGAAATAAGTAGTAGGCTAGCTTTAATATTTAAGAACTTAAAACATAAGTATACCCAAAATATCAATAACAAAATATCACTGAAAAATACCTCCTCCTAAGTTTGTAGAAGCTCATCAGTTGTAATGTAGTCCTGGGTGCTTCCAAGTATTCTTTTCCCGCTTGCCCAGAGTGAAACAACGGAATCCTCCCTGCCAACTAGGAGCCTAGCCGGCTTCCTACCTCCAAGAAACCTTTCAGTTTCTTGGCCCTCCATGCCCGTAACTCCAAGAACAACAAAGCACAAATGCTCAAAGAAAACTATCACAAGAATCATCTCTTCCAAGAATTTCACAACCTCTCATCATGCTCCAAAAAAACTCCCCCTCCTCTCTACTTCTTCTCCCTATTTATCAAGTTTCCATACACACTTCCCCAAGTCTCCTCAACCACCTCCTCATTATCTATCAACCTCCCTTATCTATATATTTTGGGAAAATATTAAAATAAAATTAAATATAAATGACTTGCATTAAACAACAATAAATAAAATAAAAAGTCTTTATTCTCATGCTAGATAATAAATGTTATTTGATAACTTTCTCCAAAATGTACATAACACTCCACC
>JZKD02S1431549.1:547454-558866 GCA_000966675.3 Picea glauca
AAACAAGTGAGTAAACAATAGTGGCATCTTTAATCCCCAATCAGTATTCTCATCTAACATCGAAGCATCCTTCCTTCCTAACCTACTTCCATCTTCCATCCTATTCTTTCCTCTGTTGGACTAAGCTGGAGCGTCAACTATATTGACCTAAATCCAGATAGAACCCGTAAGCAGAAGTGTCCTACATCTCGACCAAGCTTCCCCAACAGGCAACTAGCAGTCATCATCACATGTCTAGGGGAGCGTGACTTCACACAACCCTCCCACGACTCTAGGTTTCGGAGGATAAACGGTGGGAAATACCTCCACCCCTCCTCATAGAACTAGGGTCAACACCCTATATCGAGCCATACTGTGCAACTACTATTGTTAGAGTCACATCATCAAACATCCACTCTGGGTAAGTCGTGTATCCTGTCAAAACCACACTTACCATAGATCATAGTAATATTTCGAATCATAAATCAAATAATAAGTACAACTTATAGAACACCATATCTTCTTGATGTCTACGACATCCCAGCTACCTCAATACTATAGTCATTTGGCTATCACATAGCTCATCATCCTGTAGGTTAGTTCACCAATAACACATATTGACGTAGATACATCACAAATTTATATAAGAATCCATTTTTGCATGGACGTCCAATTAAGAAATGTTTTTCCTATTTACATCATGCATTGCATCTATTATACATTCACAATATAACATGAATTGGTATACATGTACTGAACTTGCCCATTTGAATTTTCATGTTTAACAAATCAAATATCTATCTTTTTCATGAGCATAAATCATGTGACATACAAATAGGCCTAGATATACTCATCTCAATGTCTAACAAAGTCTAAGTGACTCTAAACAAATGCTAAACTTTGAATTATCAAGATTAGTAAAGAACAATGTTCTAACTATCTAAGGTCAAAATATGGGGCATTACAAGAATGGCCATCTATAATCTGAAGGGGAAGGCCAACATTTGGTGGCAGGACCTAAAGTTGGCCAAGGGCCTAAAGGAGAAACAGTTGGAATGGTCCAACTTTAAGAAGTATTTCAAGAAACAATACCTTTCTGAAAGCTATTATGAAAGGAAGACGAAATAATTTTACGAGTTACGACTTAGACAGATGACAATGGAGGACCTTATAAATAAATTTCTAGAACTACTAAGGTTCATAACGTACATACGGGAGGATAAGGTAAAAATCCAACGATTCTTAAGTTGTTTACCACAGGCCTACCAGGACAGAATTGAGTTTGACAACCCCGAATCCTTGAGTGAGGTATTCAGGAAAGCACGAATGTGCCATGACCAGTATAAACAACGGGTATAGTTTCCCAAGACTTGGAAGGATAAGAAGCAAGATCGAATGAACTAGTGGAAGAAGGGATACTAGCGAGCTCCTTATCAAAATGTAGCAAAAAGTTTCCTAAGGAAGGATTTTCACACCAATCATCCGAATACGCAAGGTAGAGGTAAACCGGTAAACCTGAGAATGAAGAAGTTTGGGGACAACTCCCACGAGCCACTAAAGTGTTGGGAGTGTGGAGAGCCTCATCTAAGAAGGAAATTTCCACGTTTAATTACAGCCAACAGAATTTTTGTTCACAATTTGTAGGAAGCCTCGACAGTGGGAGACGTGGGAAGAAGTCTGCATCGGATAAATGCAGCCATAGATGGTCGACAAGCTGACCACCAGTCCTCGGTGGTGGAAATCGAAGGTAAAATCAATGACACTCGAATTTATGTTTTAATTGACCCTGGAGCTATGTTAAGTTATATTACTCCCGATGTAGTAGAGTCGAATAAACTTAAGAAACTGAAACACACAAAATCATGGCTTGTACAACTAGCAACAGGTACTAAAATAAAAGTAGTTGACTTTATTTATGATCTTGAGTTCAGCTTAGATGGTCAAAGGATAAGGACCAATCTAAACATCCTACCACTCGGATCTTATGATATGATTATCGGGATGGATTGGTTGGAACAACAAAAAGAAGTACTAGAATGTTATACAAAGATACTTAGCTATAAAGGTAATTTTTGCACTGTTAGAACAACCCAAGGCATACAAAAAACTTGTATTAGTAAGACAAGTTTTAGCAATGCAACTCAAGAAATGTATTATAAAGGGATGTCAAGTTTACGCCATCCAAGTGACGAATCTATTAGAAAAAGAAGATAAGCCCAAGTTAGAAGACTTTGCTATTCTACGTGAATTCAGAGACATGTTTGTGGATGAGATACTAGAATTACCTCCTAGAAGGGAAATAGATTTTTCCATAGACTTACTACCCGAATCAACCCCTATCTCAAAAGCACCCTACTGAATGAGTCTACCAAAACTGACAGAATTAAAAATACAATTACAGGAATTGCTGGACAAAGAGTACATTAGACCGAGTGTCTCACCATGGGGAGCACCAGTCCTCTTTGTGAAAAAGAAAGACTGTACTCTAAGACTATGTATCGATTATAGACAATTGAAAAAAATGACTATTAAGAACAAATACCCCTTACCAAGGATAAATGATCTGTTTGATCAAGTGGGTGAGGCCAAGATCTTTTCAAAGTTGGATTTACGATCCGATTATCATCAGATTAGGATAAAAGATGAGGACATAAACAAAACATCTTTTCGGACAAGATATGGACACTATGAATTTGTAGTCATACCTTTTGGACTCACTAACGTGCCAACCACGTTTATGTGCCTGATGAACAGTATTTTCAGTCAATACTTAGACAAGTTCGTGGTAGTATTTATTGACGATATTCTAGTCTATTAAAAAATGGAGGAAGAACATGATGAACACTTAAGGATAGTGTTGCAAACATTGAGAAAACACAAATTGTATGCCAAATTTGACAAGTGTGACTTTTATAAAAAAAAATATGATATCTAGGACTTGTAATTTCAGCAGAAGGCATTGTCGTAGACCTGGAGAAGATAAAAGCCATTATGGAATGGCCAGTACCTAAGGATGTAGCAGATATCTGGTGATTCATGGAAATCACCGAATATTACTATAGGTTTATAGAAGGATTTTCCAAGATAGCCTACCCTATCACATCATTACAAAATAAAGGGACCAAGTTTAATTGGTCGCAAAAGTGTCAAGACAGTTTTAACAAGCTGAAAGAATTATTGACATCGGCGCCCATTTTGAAGGTAGCAGACCCAGATAAAGACTTCACAGTATGTGTTGATGCAAGTAAAGAGGGACTAGGTGGTGTCCTAACTCAGGAAGGACATGCTATTTGTTATGAGTCCTGGAAATTAAAGGAACATGAGCGAAATTATGTCATTCATGGCTTAGAATTGGCAACGGTTATACACGCATTAAAAATGTGGTGACACTACATAATGGGAAGGAAATTTCTACTATTAACGGATAATAGCAGTGTGAAATATCTGTTTAGTCAACTAGAGCTCAATGCACGGCAAGCCATATGGTTAGCCTTCTTGAGAGAATTCGACTTCGAAGTCAGACATATCAAGGGCAAAGAAAATAAAGTAGCAGACGCTTTAAGCAGAAGAGTCCATGGGTTGTTTGAGGTAAATATCAGTAGGGCAGAAAGTAATTTGGAACAAAAGGTAAGGACGATCGATATTAGTGATGAAAATTACACTAAGATGATGGCAGAATTACAAAACAGTACTGTAGACTCAGATAAACCAGATCTAAGTATCGACAAGAAGGGATTATTAAGATTTAAAAACAAACTTTACATACCAGATTCAATAGAGTTAAAATTAACAGTTTTGGACTAAGTGCATAAGAAACCATATTCTGGTCATCCAGGTTACCAAAAAATGATAACAACACTTAGAAAACTATTTTACTAGCCTAATATGAAAGGCAAAATAGAAGAATACTTGGCTAGGTGCTAGGATTGTCAACAGGTTAAGGCCGAACACCAGCATCCAACTGGCCTATTACATCCATTACCAGTACCAGAATGGAAATGGGAGTCCATATCACTGGACTTTATAACAGGTTTGCTAAAACTCAGAAACATAACGATTCTATTATGGTTGTAATCGATAAACTCAGTAAGTCTGCACACTTTATTCCTATAAAGTCTACTTTTAAAGCTATAAACATTGCAGAAATATTCATGAAAGAAATTTTTAGACTGCATGGTATTCCTAAAATGGTGATTTCAGATAGAGACATAAAATTCACATCCGCTTTTTGGAAGGAATTGTTTGTAGGGCTAAACACTAATTTGAATTTCAGTACAATTTATCATCCCCAAACAGATGGACAGACCAAAAGGACAAACCAAAAGGACAAACCAAATCATAGAGAATATGCTCTGCATGTATGTAAGAACAAAACAAAACAAGTGGGAAGACTACCTACACCTGGTAGAATTTGCATATAACAATGGGTACCAAACTTTGGCTAGGTTGAGCCCTTTCGAAATACTGTATGGTAGAAAGTGTACAACTCTAATTAGCTGGGATAACCCGACTAAACGACTCATGGTTGGACCATAGATACTCCAAGAAATGGAGAACATGGTAAGGAAAGCACAACAGAACTTGAAAGAAGAACATGATAGATAGAAGAGCTATGCAGATCAGAAAAGAAGACACTTGGAATTTCAAGTAGGAGACCATGTTTATTTGAAGTTCAAAGACCAAAAAAGCTCATTGAAGTTAGGGAAATGTGCCAAGATGGCACCCAGGTTTTGTGGGCCCTTCGAGATACTAGCTTGAATTGGACCCGTAGCATATCAATTTGCACTTCCAGCTAATCTAAGAATTCATAATGTATTTCATGTTTCTTTGTTGAAAAAGTATATTCATAACCCTACTCATAGGATTTATTGGGACTTGGTGCAGGTGGAACCAGAGGGTGAGTTCCAGGTGGAACCCTTATGCATTCTAGACCAGAGAGAAATAACACTTCGGAATAGAGCCGTCGCTCAGGTAAAGGTGCAATGGAAGCACTTTGGTCCTGAGGAGGCCACTTGGGAGTTGGAGGGAGATTTGCATAAATCTCATCCAATCCTGTTCCAGAAAAGGAATGAACACTGAGGAAAGTGTTTTACTGAAGGGGGAAAGGATGTGATATCCCCAAAAATAAAATATTTTTGAAAGTTAAATTTGCTGGAAATTTAATTTTGTTTTTAGTAAATTCAAATTTGGAATTTTTTATCCATTTATGGCAATTCCAAATTTTGAATTTGATATTTGTAATTAATTATTATCACTGTTGGGAAGAGTTCTGATTGGGACTCAATTAACTATTTGACTATGACACTTGTATAAAAAAAAATATTTATATTAATTGCAGGAGGACAAATGGAACAACGATGTTAAAATCAACTGAACATGACTCCATGAGGGGGGAACAAGTTGGAACTACCTCTGGGCTGATGATTACAAGTGGAAAATCATATATTTGGCCATGGGAAACCCCTAAAAATCAGGGGTTTAGAAAGCTACGAAAATCCCCCCAAGGGAGGGAAAAAGACCTAGGCAAAATTGATATATAGCATATGCGAGGAGGCAGGATGCTGCCAAGTATGTTGGGAAAGATTTTGATCTCTCCTTACTGTTATGAACACTATGGATTGAGTGTGAGGCAAGACGAGCCCGTTGAAATGGATTTTCCTTGCTGTTATGAGAACTATTGAGTAAGTGTGAGGCAAGAGGATAACTGTTGGAATTGGAGGACAATGCTGAGGAGGAGTTTCCAGGTTCACCCTCATGGATTCATGGTCAGGCTAGGGGGTGAATCAGGCAAGTGACTTTGGATGCCCTATTCTATGGTGGGGAGGAACGTGGCTGTTACCTTTGTCTTTCCGCGAACTGTTCCAGATATGTAAACCTTTCCTTCTCTGTTTTCATGTCATGATGAATCGTTGACTGATCGAATTGCAATTGCTTAAGAATGAATGGAGTACTCTATTTTATATAATTCTGAAGGAATGAAATGAAATGTAGGGTAAAACCCTAGAATTTGAATTGTTAGCTATCGAGGAAAAACTATTTTAGTGTCTTTACCGGAAGGAAATCGAGATTTGGTAATTTATTAGAAATCATAGCTATGCTAAATAGAATACCATTTCATTATATTATACTAGAGATCATCACCAGATCAATGTCTCATATGTATATCCAGTTATTTTATCTTTTTGATATAAGATTTGTGCAGATGCTATCCCAGAAGTAATTATGGGGTTTAAAATTTTTACATACCTATGTGTACAGGAATCTCCCTATGGATCATCTCTTAATTCTGGGCGATTTGTTCTATCGAATTAATTTACTATTGGAATGATTACACAATAGGAAATAGCTATGTGTGTGGATATATATAAATATATATTTGTATAGATAATCATACACATTACATGACTCATTTTAAATGTCTGATATAGGTATATTCAACAGGTGTGAAACATAATGGAAGACAAATAGTCTAATTTACCATAAATGCATTTTCTGGAAATGAAATAATGAAAAGAATAGCCTAACTAGTCATAGTTGAACTTCATGGAAATGAAAGGATGGAGAGCTTCATAAGCATAAGGGTTCAGAGACGTTTAATCAGAACCTTTACTGAAATTTTTTGTTTAATTGTTTAAACCTTAGAGAATAAAATGGTGTAAAAATCCGAAGTCAATCGGGTTTCAATGATTATAAATGCCGAACACGAAAAATAAAAAGTGCTGAATCATGAAATGCGAAAGGACTGTGGGCCTCACATTTCAGGATTTTGGGGTTTTCGAACACCCGATGCATAAACTAAATGAAACAAGAAGTGTCGAATTGCAAAATGAGAAAGGGATGTGGGCCCTGCATTTCAGGATTTCAGGGTTTTTGAACGCCTGATGCATAAACTGAATGAAACAAGAAGTGTCGAATCGCAAAAATAGGAAAGGACTATGGGCCCAACATTTCAGGGTTTTAGGGTTCAAGATTTTGGGATTTAGTAAAGCAAAGGAACTCCACGCATATGTAATAAGAAAATCCCGAATGCCGAAATAGTAACTTGGTATTTTACCTTCTTTTAAAATATGCTCAGTCTTTGTTTGAATGATTCGTGTATCTGATTTTATGCATCTAATTGTGCTCAGTTGAAATAAATACCATGGATGACATCGGTTCGTTGTAAGAAGTTTATGTTCAAAGACTAAATTTTGGGAATGGTTCCTCCTGAAACAAAACGCTAGATAAAACTATCTACATATGAACTTGAAAGAACAAGATCCACCTACAGGAGCATTTTTAACTCTGAAATCAAAATTCTAGGTAGGATTTTCTATGTATAGATGAGCTTGAAAGGTACCGATCTATTTATAGGCATATGTTTACTTTTGTAATTAAAGTTCTAGCAGATATATTGTTGAATAATTGAATTGGAAGAAGCCTGTACATATAGTACTTTGGGGTTTCGAGGTTTTGCGATTCGGGATTTTGCGACTCCGACTGCAACATTTCTAGGTGCTTCGAACTTCTGGGACCCGAAATGCTGAATAGGGGCTTAACAGTTTTTTTCCTTTTCACTTGAAATCAACAATCTTGATTCTTTCGGGATTTTGTGAACCAGAAGTTCACGATAATTCAACTCCAAACTCCCTTGCTGCCCCAAACGCCGAACTCTGAAATGACGAAATTCAAGCATGAGATCAACAACTCCTGTTACTTCTCATCCAATAGTCACTACTCCTCCTAAGCTTCTGAATGTTAAAATATGATCAGTCTTAACCTTCCCATAGATCTACGAGTTCCAATGGTCCGCGATATTTCGTTACTTCCCCACAAATAAATCTCACTGTTCGTTCACTTCGCTCAAGGATATCTGGCCAAAATGACTTAGTTTTCTCCACATGAACTTGACCTCTGCGAGATGATTTCGATCTCTGCCTCCCTTTGAATACTTCGAAGGTGTTATCCCTTTTGAGCTTCATCTCTCTGAACATCAAAGGTTCCTTCGACCTGAGTTTAGAATTTTCCTTTATACATAAGTATGTTGGAGTAGTTTGAGAGTCAAGGGAAGTGATAGAATTATGGAAAGGATGTACCCTCATAATCTTTTTTGTTCAAAGTAAACTAGACTGACGTAGTAAGGACATTATGGACATAAATGAATCTTACCTTCTCTTAAATTCTAAGCTTAAACGAAATTGAATTATGTCGTAGAAATTTGTTTTTATGGTGAATTTGAGGTTCATTACATGTACTGTCAATTTTTTTTTAAAAGGAACAATGAACAGACATTGTACTAGGACTCGACATGGGCAACACTGACCTATGAATGGGGCCAACATTGATTTTTTTTCAAATTGTTTCTGTATGCACTGAAATTTGACATGGATAGACTATTTGCATGCCTTAACGATATGAGAGGGTTTATGGACTCAAATTTGACTCACACACCCACTTTTTTCCATCATCAATTCATCATGTAAACCATAAACCCTATTTTTCTTTCAAAGTACACAAATTGGTTGACACAAGTTTTAATTTGCATCAACCTTTCTTCATTTTTCTTTCAGGTTCTACATTAATGTATATACAATGTATGTGTGTCATTGTTGTGATGAAAAATCCCTCTTTTTCGTTCATTGCTTAATCAACACCATAAAAGTATGCCCGTGCAGTACTAGATGTGGGGACCTGTGTACTGTATAATGAATTTTAAAAGGAACAACGAACAAAACTTGTACTAGGACTAGACATGGGAAACAATAACCTGTGAATGAGGCCAACATTGAAATTTTTTCAAACTGTTTCTGTATGCACTGAAATTTGACATGGATAGACTATTCACATGCCTTAACGATATGGGAGGGTTTCTAGACTCAAATTTGACTCACACACCCACTTGTTTCCATCATCAATTCATCATGTAAACCATAAAACCTATTTTTCTTTCAAAGTACACAAATTGGTTGACACAAGTTTTAGTTTGCATGCCTTTCCTAATTTTTCTTTCAGGTTCTACATTAATGTATATATAATGTATGTGTGTCATAGTTGTGATGACAAATCCCTCTTTTTTCATTCATTGTTTAATCAAAACCATAAAAATATGCCCTTGTAGTACTAGATGCGGGAATGTGTGTACCGTCGAACTAATTTTAAAAGGAACAATAAACAAACATTGTAATAGGACTAGACATGGACAACAATGACCTGTGAATGGGGCCAACCTTGAATTTTTTTTAAATTTTTTTTGTATGCACTGAATTTGACATGGATAGACTATTCACATGCCTTAATGATATGAGAGGGTTTTTGGACTCAAATTTGACTCACACACCCACTTTTTTCCATCATCAATTCATCATGTAAACCATAAACCCTATTTTTCTTTCAAAGTACACAAATTGGTTGACACAAGTTTTAAGTTTGCATAAACTACTCTTCATTTTTCTTTCAGGTTCTACATTAATGTATATACAATGTATGTGTGTCATAGTTGTGATGAAAAATACCTCTTTTTCGTTCATTATTTAATCAACACCATAAAAATATGTCGTTGCAGTAATAGATGCAAGAATGTGTGTACTATCAAATAGATTTTAAAAGGAACAACAAAAAGACATTGTACTTGGAACATACATGGGAAACAGTGACTTGTGAATGGGGCCAACATTGAATGTTTTTCAAACTATTTATTTATGCACTGAAATTTGACATGGATAGACTATTCACATGTCTTAACGATATGGGAGGGTTTTTGGACTCAAATTTGAATCACACACCCACTTGTTTCCATCATCAATTCATCATGTAAACCATAAACCCTATTTTCATTTCAAAGTACACAAATTAGTTGACACAATTTTTAAGTTTGCATCAACCTTTCTTCATTTTTCTTTCAGGTTCTAAATTAATGTATATACAATGTATGTGTGTCATAGTTGTGATGAAAAATCCCTCTTTTTCATTCATTGTTTAATCAACACCATAAAAATATTCCCTTTCAATACTATATGCAATAATGTGTGTACTAATGAACGAATTTTAAAAGGAACACTGAACAAACATTGTACTAGGACTAGACATGGGAAACAATGACCTGTGAATGTGGCCAACGTTGAATTTTTTTCAATTTTTTTTCTGTATGCACTGAAATTTGACATGGAATCATTGCTGCAATTTGGTCTAAATATGCACTGAAATTTGACATGGAATCAATGCTGCAATTTAGTCTAAATATGCACTGAAATTTGAGAAATACATAGTTAAAATAAGCTACCTTAATGAAATCAGTGCCGCAATAAGGTCTAAATATGCATGATCTGATATTATTTTGGCTCCATGAATGAGAAATATACTTGGAATGATCAATACATTTCATCATCATCGTAAATGTCATCATTGTTACATTGGACTAGACATGGGAAATAGTGACCTGTGAATGGGGCTTAGAGGTCATGCATGTGTCTTTGAATGGTGTTACATGGTTTGCAAGGAGTGTAGGGCTTATGTAGGGATTATATGGTGCAATTTATTGTAGTCTATAAGAACAATCTCTATGCCAAACCTCAAAATGGATAGTACCATATCTTATTCATAAGAAAAATATTCTTTGTATGTTTCTTTTGTGGTGGCTCAAGCCCTCACACATGATGCATGACAATGAAATGTAACAATTTGAATATTGAATGATAGTGCTATGTCACATGCAAATTCTGAACTGACTTAGCTTGCAAATGAACTTTGACAAGCCCTTATGGCCCAAGCATCATTTGATTGGTAGGATCTTGATAGATTTCAAGACTCTTATCTCTGCAATGAATGTTTCCTTGGTAGGATATTGGTATCTTTCAATATTAATATCTCTTATATCTTAATGCATGAATACTGTCAGTGACAATTTGAAAAAAACAAGAAAAGTACAATTTTTAAAGGTAAAATCCGACGTCAAGGCCAATTTTTTGGGTGGCATCAGAGGATGCCTTTGGATTGTTGGGCTCCGGATTTATAAAATTTTCTTGCTGGTTCTTGAAGATATTGTTTACTCTCCTGAAGTCTTTTGTTTAGCAAATGGCATTATTTCTGTGCTATTCATATTCTGTTACACATATATGTTCCGCTCTATACAAAAATCATGAAATACTTCCAAAACCACAAATGAGCGAAGAATTCAATTATAAATGCAACAATAATCCTCTTCTGCGGAGAATATCTGAACTTTGCAAAAATGCAGGGTGTTGGCTTGTAGTGGATAATACTTATGATTATTTTATATGGGTTGAAACATACTTGTGTAGAGGCTCCACACATTATCAATGTATTCTCTTTTTCTAAAAATATTATGGTATGATGGGCTGCATATCCTTCTGAAGTCGAGGGCCTTGGAGCACAACTGCTCAAAACACAAGATAATATCCCAATATGTGCTTCAATCATTGGACAAAAGCTTGCTCT
>JZKD02S1431549.1:596334-615126 GCA_000966675.3 Picea glauca
ATTTTTGGACTCTTGAAAATGTGGTGTCCCTGCTGTTTGATCTATTTCTTGAAGATCCTCTTGAACATATTTTGCATAAATTAACAATTTCATCGTATGATTCCTTAGATATGTCCCCTTTCCCAAGCATATTCAGCATATCCAGAGAGTCATCCCTTACCCCTTTTAATAATATAGTTTTAAGAATGTCTTTACTTACATTGGGGTGACTGGATCTTTGTAGATTGTATTGTATCCTTTCTACAAAGTCCTCCAGATTCTCATCTTCTTTCTACATCATCTTAAATAGATCCTCCTTCTTTTCCCTTGTTCGGCAATAGTCCTGATATTTGTTCAGGAATTTCTGTTTCATTTGGTCCCATGTTGTGATTACATGGTTTCCAAGACTCATAAACCATCTTAGTGCATTCCCTTTTAGTGTTGCTGGAAATAACTTTAGTTTTTGAGCATTAGAAACGTAATCATAACTTCTGCATAATATATCAAACTCAAACGGAAATTCATCAGGATCCTCTGAAGATAAACCATGAAAATTGGGTAATGTTGAGAGTGGAATGTTTTTCATGGGGGCTACTCCCCTGGGAATATCGCCAATAGGAAATCCTAATGTAGAGAAAGCATTTTCATCATTTACCTCTCCTTCAAGATTTTCCTGTTCTTCGTGATGCAATTATTCATTGAACTCATCCATGTTTTCTTTTGTCTGCTCCCCTGCTGCGCTTGCTCTGTCCTCAATGTTTCCTGCTGGCTTCTGGACTGTCTCAGGACTCCAGACTTCTTTCCCTGTTCCAAAAATTGCTTGAAATGAAGGTTGGGACTTTTGTTTTCGAAGGTTTGGTCGTTGAGCAGCAGATTCATACTTTGATGTGATCTCGTCAATGTAAGTCTTTCTTCCTCCTTTTCCTTTTCCTTTTCCACATGTAGGGTTAGTGTCTTTGGGGTCTTTCATGCAATATTTTTATCTAAGGAAAAAGAAATCATAAGTGCTTTTGAAATCTATAGCTATATTCCCCGGAAACGGCGCCAAAATTTTGGTCACTATAATTGCTTAATTGATTCAAACAATCAAGTGATACATAAATTGTCAACCTAGGGAAGTCTGTTTATTTCAAAGATAACCACGCACTATATATGCTCAATTCCAAAAGAAACTTAGAGTTGTAGCAAAAGAAACTATACTAATCACACTTGCCTAGAATGAACTGAAGCTCTGATTTAAATCACAAAAAAGCAACCTACCTATTGCAGATCTTAAAGATCAATCTAAAGAATCTTAGATTACATTAAAATAACACTTGCAATAGGAAAGAACAACTATTCTACAACTAGAGAACATGACCCTTATTCTCAAACAGAGACTTCAGTACTTTAATTCTGATTAACACTCTTTCATGAAAACAGTAATGCAAAGAAAGCTAACTCTATTTAGCAGAGAACAAGGCTATCTAATTCCTCCCTTTCTAAGAAGGAACCTTAAGCCCTATCCCTGATTATCATATTTGTGAAAAAGGACTGAGATATACAGAGAACAGGATCTCCTGATTCCTTCCTTTCTGAGCAGGAACCCTTAACCTAGTTTCTGGCTAGCACACTTGCAGAAGTAATTGAAATCCACAGAGAACAGGATATTATGATCCCTTCCTCTCTGAGAAGGAACCCTTAACACAACCTCTGGCTAGCACACTTGTAGAAGTAATTGAAATCTAGAGAGAACAAGATATTCTGATCCCTTCCTCTCTGAGCACGAACCCTTAACCCAGCTTCTGGCTAGCACACTTGCAGAAGTAATTGAAATCTACAGAGAACAGGATATTCTGATCCCTTCCTCTCTGAGAAGGAACCCTTAACCCAACCTTTGGCTAGCACACTTGCATAAGTAATTGAAATCTACAGAGAACAGGATATTTTGATCCCTTCCTCGCTGAGCAGGAACCCTTAACCCAGCCTCTGGCTAGCACACTTGCATAAGTGATTGAAATCTACAGAGAACTGAACATCCTGATTCCTTCCTTTCTGAGCAGGAACCCTTAAACCAATCTATGGCTAGCCTCATAAAATCATCACACAAGATTGCTAATAAAAAGGATTACGAAATTCATTCAATAAACTAAGACAGAGTTCATAAGTGTTTCAACAAAACGAAATTCATTAAAAGTAGTGTTTTAGCAAACAAAAGTTAATCAAAGCATAAACAAATATTGTACTAACACACTTCTAAAACTAATGGGTGAATCTTGTGAAGAAGGTGGGCCCTCCCTTCTCACAAGATTCCCCTGAAACGAGAAAGCTAGAGAAGGATACTCAAAGCAGTCTTTTATTCATCTGTCAAAATACCACATTACAATCTGGAATTGAAGTACGTCCCTCTCTCTGAAGCTTTTCTCAATACATAAAACTTGCATCCCTCGAATGATGATTTCCTCTTATTTAAAGAGGGAACCCCTTCGATACAATTGATCAAAAATTACAATGTGTATCTGAGTCCTATCTTTAGTCAGATCTACTTTCTAAACTAGGATGTCCTAGTCTCGCGCAACAGAATGCTATTACAGGAGTTGAATGAGGTATTGTTGTTACGACTGGTGTAACAACTTCTTCTCGTTGCTATTTATGTTGTTTCAACATTGCAATTCGCGGGTTGTTTCAGCCACGTGAATTGCACTCTTGACTGTGTCGACATTCTTATGTAGGAGCGACGGTTAGTGCTTTGTTGACCGCTGACTGTAACGACTTCCTTTTTGTTTCAGCATCGTCGGTCCTGGCATTTTCTTCTATGTTTCAACATCTGCAACTCTGAATTGTGTAACAGCTCTGTGTTTCAGCATCTGCGACTCCGGACTGTGTAACAACTCTGTGTTTTAGCATCTGCGACTCCAGACTGTGTAACAACTCTGTGTTTCAGCATCTGCAACCTCAGACTGTATAGAAGCTCTATGTTTCAGCATCAGTTTTGTGTTTCAGCAACAAGCCTCAAATGCTAATATGCAGTTTTGAACACTTATGCATTTCTAATTAATGGTCAAGTACGAGAGTGATGTAAAATATTATGCAAAACAGATTAAACGTATAGTAATGAGAAGGGATGTTGTATACCTTTGGAATGATCAGAAAAAGTGATAGTATGAGTCAAAATATAGGTGATCAAGAGTATAATAGTGGCAAAAAGTATAGGCAAAAAGGTACATTGTGTGGTCCTAACAATTTTCTCCCACTGTGAGTTTCCACATATAACACTAGTGTACTGTGTATGTGTGTGATTTATCTTTTGTTCATTGCTTATTTACTCTGCAACTATTGGATGATAATGCTACACTGATATAACACTTGAATTTTGTGGTGAAAAAGGATTAAATTTCTCTATTACTGATTCACCCACCCCTCTCAGTAATCCAACAATTGGTATCAGAGAAGGTTCCTTTAGGAAACAATTTAACCACCAGAAGGAGATCATGGATTAATATGAGAATTTAGTACCGATGTTTAATGGTTAGAATGGTTTTAAGTATGAGATGTGGAGAAGAAGGAAGGAAGTATTTTTACAGGCATATGGAAATTATATTTGGATATCAGTTGTTACAGGATATGATAGTTCAAAAATGGAAAAGACTGCAACCAAGAAGGAATTGAAGAAGAATAACAAAATAGCAATGGATTTCATCTGGGAAGGATTACCTAATCTGGTAAGAGAAAAGGTTGGTTAATGTTCATCAGCCAAAGAACTTTGAGATAAGTTACATGACATATATTCTTAACCCATCGCAGATTCAAAAAATGCCAAAGAAGATGCAGATAAAGATCAAGAAGAATTATGTTCACCATGTCAAACAAATTAAGAAGATGAAGAGTACATAATCACCGGAGGTATGTTGTTTTTCTTTAATTGTGAAAAACATGGACATCTTGAAATAGAATGCCATGAAGGAAATGAGATAGAAAAACTAATTGACAAGGAAGACAATTATGAAGCATAATTGATTAGTGATTTAGATGATCTAAGAGAAGAAAACAAGTAAATCAAGAAAGAATTGATGAAACAAAAGGAAAGTGTTCACATTTTTGAAGAAGCCCAATAGGTCATTGAGAAATTAAGAACTCGGCTAGAAGAAGCTAGAAAGATCGAAGAAAATATTGAATATCAAAAGCAATATTTGGAAGCCAACATAGAAGCATAGAAGGAAGAAGAAGAAATGAGAGAGAAGATATTGACAGATCATCTTAAGGAAAGAACTAACGATCTAAACTAGCTTGAGGCAGAGTTTGGTCAAGAAGAGAAAGGACTTGAAGAAGAAATAATCACATTAAAAATTCATCTTGAAGAAGTGAAAAGAACATAAGAAGTCATGAAGTCTCAGATAATGAAGAAAGAAGAAGAGGTTACAAATGTCATAACTATGGACACATAGCTAGTTATTGTAGAATCATGATAGATAATTCCATGTAAGAGAACACTTATATAATATGTAAGAAAGTATGTATAAGAAAACACAAAGAACAGGTGAACAAAGACCAGGTCCCAAAGATCGCAATATTGACAATAAAACAAGATGAATAAAATTTTATAGAGAAAAATAAAGATGTCAGATACAGAAAGGTTTGGAAAACAACTAAAAGAAAAGAAGGACGGGTAAATAAAGAAGAGGTTCAAGAGATTGTACTTTCAAGCATTTTGGTGAAATATGAATCCACAGACATAAAGAAAGAAGTCAGAGCTCAGAGAGATGATGAAACTACCAATGAAGATGATGATGAATACACATCATAGTAGGAATTGTTCTGAGCCATTCGGCTTAGAGACTCCCAGGTAATATGAATATTAGACAGGGGGAGTCTATGTGATAGTTGTGATATAACAAAGAACCATCCTTTGAGCAACTTGTAGAGTTTGAGAAGACATATTCAGAGCAGTCAGTTAGTAGAAGTACAGTTTGATAGATTAATCAAGAGTTCATGATAGTATAGTGATAAATGGGTCAGCATTATGGATATTTTCCTAAGTGGAGTATTGGATAGTATGTACAGAGATGTATTCGTAAGAAAAATTAGTAGGTTTGGAGAGATATATGACAGTGGAAGAGAGCATGGATTCATATATTGGTTCATAGAGTGGTTCAAAGACAAAGGAAGATTATCATAATGGATGATAATTACACAAGAAATGGTTCGAACAATGCTAATGTATTTCAAATTGACATATATTTCTTGGACACATGCAGTGCATACAACAATTCACATTCAAAACAGAGTAATGCTCATAAACAATAATGAAAAAACTCCCTACAATTTATGGAAAGTAAGCGCAGACAATAACCTTTACATCAAGGTAACTCAAGGTAGTATTTTATTAATTGAAATTTATGTTGATGATATTTTTTTGGAAGTACTAATGACATGTTAAGCCATAAATTTGCAAAGGATATGTAGAATTAATTTGAAATGTCATTACTTGGAGAACTATCATTCTTTTTGGGTATTCAAATATGTAAAAGAAACCAAGGAATTTTTATTTCTCAAACTAAGTATATCTGAGAAATGCTAAAGAGGTTTGGAATGGAAGACGACAAACTAGTTACCACTCCTATTAAAACCAGTTGTAAGTTGAGAAAAGATGATGATTCAAAGTCTATAGACCAGAGGGAATACAGGTTAATGATTGGTAGCTTACTATATGTGACAACATCTAGACCATATATAATGTAGGTAGTTGGACAGGTGGCACGATTTCAAGCAACACCAAAGGAATCACATGTATTAACAGTGAAGATGATTTTCAAATATCTCAAAGGAACAAAAGAGTTTGGATTATGGTATCCAAAAGGAAAGGATATATCACTTATTGCCTACACAAATGCAGATTGGGCAGGTTGCATTGATGGCCAACGAAGCACCAGTGGAGTAGCGTTCTACTTGGGTGAGTGTTTAGTATCATGGTTAAGCAAGAAAAAATCATCAATATCCTTATCTACAGCTGAGGCAGAGTATATTGCAGCAACAACAAGTTGTACACAGGTTCTATTGATGAAACAAACTCTGACAGATATACAGGTTGAGTATGATGAGCCCATTCCAATCTATTGTGATAATACAAGTGCCATCAGTATCTCAAAGAACCCAGTGATGCACTCCAAGATGAAGCACATTCTAATAAAGTATCACTTTCTACGGGAACAGGTTGTAGAGAAGAACATTAGAGTTGAATATGTGGGCACAAAAGAACAAGTGGAAGACATATTTACAAAGCCGCTTCCACGGGAAGCCTTTGGGTATATTCGCCAAAGACTAGGAGTAATTTCTACTCCAAAATGAATGCTTTTGAATGAATATCTTATATGTCTTATATGTACACGAGGAAGCACCATAAATATGACAATTCAAGTTGGGAGATCAGTTTCAGGAAGGGTTCTGTTAGGGGGAGCAACCCTGGATGGAAAGATACCTTTTCCATTGATGACAAAGGGGGAGAGATTTATCAGATGCAAAGGTAAATGATTGGAGAGAGAGAATAGAGGTAGGTTTCCAAGGGGGGCAATTGTCACAAGGGAAGAATGAGTGATATGACTTCAGAGTGATACCCTTTGTCAAAGAGGAAGATATTATTCATATGAAGGGAGAGAGAGTAATCATAGGTTTATAAACACAAAGAAAAATCAAAGGCATGTAGACAGGGGGAGAAACCCCAAGGAGAGTTCAGTCAGGAGGAGCATCTCCAAAGGGAGATACTCTTTTCCATTGATGTCAAAGGGGTAGAGATAGAAACATTGACGAGGAATATAAGCATGGATTTTATCATGACTAAGTGTTGCCATCAATGTTGGGGTTGCCATCAATTCCAAAGGGGGATATTGTCGGACAGTTCTCTTAGGTTGATGGACAGTTGGTATGGATTGTTGGTTATCATTGATGTCAACCATTGGAGAATGATATTGTATATTGATGCCAACCCTTAGTGATAGATGTCAACTCTTGGAGAAAGTTCGATAACGAATTTCGGTAGCACAAAGGTTTGGGTAATGAACCTAAGGTAGTTTCATGTATAATGGTATGAGTTTTAATATATTTTAAGGTAATACTATTCTATATGGATAGTAAATTCCATTCCATTTTCGATGGTATGTGGAATTTCACACAACTCCTCACGGTTAGAGAGTTATGGCCATGAGAATTTAGAGAACCCAGGTTTGGGTAATGGACCCAAGTTTGTTTCATGGATAATGGTATGAATTTTGATATATTTGTAGGCAAGACTATTCTAGATGGATAGTACATTTCATGCCATTTCCAATGGTATGTGGAATGTCTCATAACTCCTCACGGTTAGAGAGTTATGGCCATGTGAAGTTGGAGAACCCTCATGAGTCATCTAGAAGCCCCAAAAGGTCAAAGTAGTCAAAGTGGTTTAAGAGATTTTAGAAGGTAAATAATAAATTGAAGTGATGAGTGTACTATAAGTCAAAGTGAATACAAAATAAATTATTTAAATAATAAAGTTAATGGAGAAATTAGAAGTAGGTTAACCCTAAAATAAAGAAAGTGGGTTAAGATGGTTAAAAGGTAACCCCTTGAGGAAGCTACATGAAAGTATAAATAAGAGGAAAAAATCTCTCATTTTAATCACACTTGAGCATATTGAATATATACAGGTGATTGAGGTAACCAAAGGATATCTAAGCCGAATTTCATAGGGAAGGTGAAGTAAAGAAGGCTGAAATTCAAGGGAGGATAAATTCTTTTGATGATGATTTATAAGGTATGTTATTTACATGTCATCTCACCATTTTTGGAATAATGTTTTTTCTAAAACAAACGTTTTAGGTAAAAACATCATAATTTCTTCATATCATATCCAAATTCAGTAAGACCAAATGTTTTGGTTAGAGTACAGTATTTGGTATTCTGTGTACAATTTTCATATCCATACAACAAATATTCTGTGCGGGACACGCTCTACAAGTTCACTCTCTAGAATAAGCCAAAATTCAACAAGGTATGCCATTTTTGCTATAACTCCTTTTCTGAGAGGTTCCAAGTAGTGAAGTCTGGAGGAATTGCATAAAAGACACTGAAGAACATTGTGTACCATTTTTAGATCTTTATTCATTATAGGTACATAGCTATGATTATTTCAAGTTAGGGTTGTTGACTAATCCAAAACTAGTTATGTGAGACTAAAGTAAAGTTTGATGAAAATGCTAGTCTCTTGTTGTTAAAGTTAAGGAAGATTTGTAGGTATGTGATCATATACACTAGGTCTATTACAAAGTTACAAATCATATTTGGATGATGAAATTGATGAGGGCTTTTGGTGGAGGTACATGTTGGGTACATGGGTGAGACAAGTAGTTGATGAGTTGACACATACATGAGGTGTATAGTTGATGATGTTGGTACATATTGATGAGTCATACTAGATGGGTAGTTGATACATAATTGGTACATACTTGGTACATGGTTGAAGGCACTTGTTAGTAGTATTGTTGACACATGGTTTATGGATGATGTATCATACTTGTATTGGTATACTATTAGAAGCACATATTGATCTTGGTGATGATTATAAGTTGTTGTGTTATGCTTAGTTGATGCACATCTTTGAGAGTTGTCTTGGCGATTGATCTTGGTGAGTAGAGCTGATTTGGTTGATAATATTGATGAGATAGGTTGTTGTGATAGGTTGTTTGGACAGGTTGTTGTGACATGTTATTTGTACAAGTTTGGTGCATGGTTTATGCACTTGTTCATGGTACAGGTTGGGGTAAAAGTTGGTGCATGGTTGATGCACTTGTTTATGGTACATGTTGGTGCATGGTTGATGCACTTGTTTATGGTACATGTTGATTATGGGTTGAGGTACAGGTTGAAGCATGGTTGAAGCATGGTTCAAGTTATTGGTATAGGTTATTTGGTGCAAGTTGATTGGTATAGGTTTAGAGTAGTATATCTCACAATGATAGTGTGAAAATGGTTCCATCATTCTACTTCTACGTCAAGGAGATTGGACGGGGAAAGGAAAGGTGGTTGTAGCCACCTTTTGATTGTAGCCGGAGAACATAGGGGGTTGTAGCCTCCTTCTGGTTGTATCTAGAGAATTGGGGAATTGGAGCTTCCCTCAGGTTGTATCCTAAGAAACTAGGGGGTTGGAGCCTCCTTCCAGTTGCAACTGGAAAAAAAAGGAAGTTGGTGCTTCCAATGAATGTAATTCTTAAATACATATACGAAAAAGTGTTCCATGGTTTTCTCCCGCTTTGGGTTTCCATGTAAAACACTAGTGTACTGTGTATGTGTGTGATTGCTAATTTACTCTGCAAATAGTGGATGATAATGCTACATTGATATAATACTTTCATTTTATGGTGAAAAAGGATTAAATTTCTCTATTACTGATTCAGCCCCCCTCTCAGTAATCCAACAAAATGTTGGACATGTTGCCTTCTTCAAAAGCATCAGGGGTAGGGATAGGGTTTTTGAACCAGTCAATATTCCCTAGAGGAATGAAATCCTTGGTTTCGATTGCGCACATGGAGGCTTGATCAGGAGGGTGAAAGACCTCTTTTGAGAGAAAAAGTGCTTGATGATGGAGCACATTCCAAGGGAAATCAGGGGTAGTTAGTTCCTACAAGATATCTTCGTCGCAGTGGAAAATGTGAGAATACAGGGGATCCTAGGAGATGGCAGGGGGAACTGTCAATGGGTAAGTGTTATTGTCCTCAAGGGGTGAAGACATAGAAGGGATAACATCTGCGAGGTGTGATGGCACAATGTACATAAACCAAATGTCAAGACATTGTGGATGATATCTCAGTCGCTCGGGGACTGACGGTGAAATATAATGAATGTGAGTAATGTGAGCCTTAGTAGGTAGTGTCTGAGAGGGCTCAGGCCGAGATGTGTGGCGTACTGCGACTAATGTTTTGAGAAATTGAGGTAGAGCTGGGAAATGATGAGTGTAATGGACATATTCTAAGCATATGGAACACACAAAATTGGTTCGTAACACTTTCTTGTGTGTGGTTGAGGACTCCGTAGAAGAGGTGGATGTACTTAGTGGAGTGGAAAGCAATGGGGTTGTTTTAGGGAGCTGGATAAGATTGCATAACTCGGGAAGAGTAGGACATCTGTTAGTGGGGTTTCCTTCTCTTTTTCATAGTGCACAAGAAGGTTGATCTTGGGGAAGGAGTGGAGCTATGGTATTGTTATTCCTTTGTCTGCCCTCGGTAGTGGCAGTGTTGCCACTAGTTATGGGTGGGGGTGGTGTGGTAGGAGCCGGTACTGGGGTCTGCATTGATAATCCCTCTGTCTGAGGAGGGAGATATGGTGTAGGAACCATGGAGGGTGGATAGAGATACCATACAGGGATGGAAAGAACCATGTTAGGAAGGGTGAGGGTAGCATCTACCTGGAATGCTTGGACTCCATGTGAGGGCTAGAAAAAGGGGATTTGGATAATGGCCTGGGGGATTGTTTCCCAAACCAGGATTTTCCCTTGGATGGGGGGAAAATCTGGGACAAGTGGTGTGGTGGTGTTTTCAGGGAATTCCTGAGGTAGTGGTTCTACGATTGGTGGAAATTCGAGGTGGAGAGGGGACTCAATGAGAGGAGTATTGTCTCTGATATTTGTTTTGTTATAGAAAAATAAACACACTTGTGCTAAAATAGAAGGGTTTAGGAGAGGTGGCTTTCCATGATAAGTCCCTAACAAGGATGGGTCCTTGAATACTCCAATACCAATGTCAATGACTGAATAAGCATCCGAGATGGTGCAAACAAGGGGGAGGATGTTATCAATGTTGGCAGAATGATTAGGCTCATAATGTGTAAGTTGGTCGATGGTGATGATTTTCTCGTTATGGGGGAACATCATCGTACGAAACACAGAAGAATATACCTCCTTCATAGCATACATGTATATACGTTCTAACAAGATATTGTAATCAAGTGGGGCATCGATAAATTCAATGTCAATGAGGATGGTTTTTCCCCCAAGTTATATGGGGACATTCTGGAAGATCCCTTTAAGGGATGATGGTTGACCATCATAAGCTCTCAAGGTGATGGCAGATGGTACTAGCTCAGGGGAGCCAAGTTTTTTCCATACTACTTTGGAAATGATTCATGTGGATGCACCTTCATCGATGATGCACCGATGAACAATGATGTTCTAGATTTTAACTGTTATTTGAAAAGATACCAGAGCAGGTAGGCATGGTTCTCCACTATCTAAATCAAAGGTGATTAGCCGAGTATTTGCTGGGTCGACTGCCCCGATGGTGGAAAGAAAGTATTTTTGTTGTGATGGATAGGTTTGGAGGACCTCCAACATAGACATGGATACAGGAGACTGTGCTAAGTCATTGACCAAACTATAGTTATGGGTTTCCCTAGAATGAGGGATATGTACATTCTGTCGTAAAGGCATGCAGGGTATACGAGGGTTTGGTTCAGTGTTATGGAGGGGAATCATCAATGGTTGTCCGACTGTAGTAGGAGTTTCTTCTAAGGTGGTTGGGGTAGAGTTAGGAGGTAGGCCATATGGACGAATGCGTGTTTGAAGAAGAATATCTTCCTCACTGGTATGGAGGATATTGTGATCGATTGGATTTCTGGGTTGATTGGGACCTAGGTTTTGATATTGCCCCATTTGTGGTGGGGCCGAGGTTATCTCTTGTTCGGTATTCATCACACCTTGGTGTGGAATAGGGTTTTGCAAAAAAATTGGAGGTGGTGGCTGTAAATAATTTTGTGGGGCCTACTGAGGGGTAGGTAGTGCCGGAGGGCATTGTGTGTTCGTGGATTCTTTCATCCATTTGTAATTGACAATTTGGGGGAAGTGGTGAGTATAATGTTCATATTCATCACATAGAGCACAAGGGAAGTTAGTTCTAAGGTTATTGTTCTTCCCTTATCATGGTTGATTGTTATTGTTTCCCCCTTGGGGGTTTTGGTTTCCTTGATTCTAGTTTCTCCCAAAGAGACGGTTTTGTTGGGGGTTATTTCCTTCTAGCCCCAGGTTGTTATTGTTTCGATTTTTTCCTTTCTTCTTGGTATTATTCGACTAGTGAGACAGATTTTTCGTATTCAACTATTCAAAAGAATGATCCTATTGAATGGGAGAGGGTTGAAAAAATTTAACGTCAACATGTGGTTGTCCTATTGGAGGAGAAATTGGTTGGGGAGGACCAAGAAATGGAAAATATGGGTTGTTTTGTGGAGATGATCCATGGTGTATAGGAAGTTGATGTACTTTCACCACTGTTGGGGTTATATATGGGGGTTGGGGGTGGAACTGTACTGGATTGAGAGACCAGATGCATCTGGGGTACTGCTGGGGGTCCACCCAACAACGGAGGGGGAGCAACAAGATATGACTATTGGTGAGTGGGAGGAGAGAAATAAGACATCCCTCCATATGGTTGAGGATATTGATTTGCACCATAAGTAGGTGATGGGTGGCCATAAGGATTGAGATGTTTCATAGAACCAATCAACCCATCTACAACATGAGAATCCCAGGTTTTTCCTGACCAAATGGTATGGGTTTGGGTGCATCTGGAAATACTGTGTACAAGTAACTTGACTGATCATATATGAGGTAAAATTGTTGGGCTTTGCTGATGGCTTCCTCTTCTGATTGAGTAAAAGTGGATGCTAAATCCTTTGCAATCACAAGGACAAGCGATTTAAGAAACCAATCAAGACATTGTTCTTTGGTGGTTTATGCTTTACACAAACTACGTCACTGATGCCATTCATGAATGTGGTTGACGATATGGATAGAAGTGGTTTTTTTGAACTCAGAGAGAAGTTCTAAACCAGTGTCATGATGAACTAGTAATTTGAAAAAGGACAAAAAGGCCTTGACCAATGATTCAAAGGTCACATGGGGCCCTGATTGTTCGTCCACATACCATTTGATTGATGAAATCAAGACAGGTGGAACCTCAAGCGGATGGAATCATCCATGATGTTGTTTGAAGAGAACCATAAGTGGAAGGTCATAACATGGTTGGCAGGATATTCCCCTAGTTTTCCTTCAAACTTTGGAATATTTGAAGGCAATTTGGTAGGCATATTGAGCTAAGTGGCATCATGCAAAATGGTATCATTCGTGAGTTTGGTTGAATCAATAATGTTGAAGGATTCCAAGTATGGCATAGGGAGATTTGGTGGAGGATTAGTTCTAGCCATTGTGTGTGTAGGTAATGAACCTGTCACTTGAGAAGGATTTGGTGGGTTTGTAATTCTCCCTTGAGAAGAAGTTTGTCCCCCGCCTCCTTGTGAAGGAGAACCAATATATGAATTGCCTTGGGTATTTGACCCAAGTAAAGTGGAACCAAGTAAAGCTGATCCCAAGATAGTAGCACTCACAGGGGTGTGATATGGTGGAGCCGATGAGTTGGTGAGACTAGGGACTCCTCCTAGAATAGGAGGGAGATTCTGCAAGCATCTAGAATGATGAAGATTATGTGGTTCCCCTATGGTTCCGACTAGGAAAGTGAATGTTGAAAATGGTGACAAGAGAGAAATAAATGAACAAGAGTTTTTTATATTTTTGACCTTCACAAAATAATATAACTCACAATTTCATGTAATCAAATGAAAATCATACATAAATCAATTGTAAAATAAACAAGCATGTGGATAGGTGGATTTTTTCCATGTGGGGAAAAACAAAAATAAATGCTCGTGTTGTAAAAATACCTATCATACTTCCTCTCAAATTAGCACTATGCCTTCCAATAACACTCGAAAGTGGGGTCTGAAGCCACCAAAATATGAACTAGTGAAGGTTGAAGTAATCAATTATAATGAGGGGTAGTGGGTGCATATCCTGAAAGAGCTGACAATATTTCCCAATAGCCACACAAAATCTGATCAAGGTGCAATTGCATCCCACAACCGCCACCTGGGAAGATATCCTAATTTTGGCCACTAAGTACCTTGGTCAAACTGCAACATTTATATTTTCAGCCTAAAAAATGGATCACAAGATGGATACCCTCACAAGAGTTGGATGACTTAAGGAGGGATGCACAAAACAACCAGACCTTGGCCTTCGACCCTTCATGGGTATCCCCCTACATTATGGTATATAAACACTTGACTTGGATAATTTGAAAGATCCCTATTCTCAACTTCTATTGTTTCAACATGTGAGAACCTGATAACAGAAGGTTATTTGGATGCCTACCCTTGAGATCCTACCTAGGATAAAAAATTATTTTAGGCACCTCCCGTGGAGGAAATTTAGTGCGTTCTTAGAAAAGTTTTAGATGGAGTGGGATGAGAGGTTGGGGTCATGGACCAAACTCGTTTGAATTAAATTGGTGTCGATAACTTCTAAATAAGTAGTTAGATCTTTTGGAGTTCCTTTGAAGTACTTTGTGAGTACTAAAAAAGAAAGCCTAGTTCGACCTCCACTATTCTAATAGAAATTATGTGTGTGATGAGTGGCTTTGTGTGCAAGAAAGTGAAAAGTGTGCAAACAATTTTTAATAAGTTAAGTGCAAGATTGTAGCATGTGGACTTCATGTGGTCCTTACAAATATTCTGACCTAGCTTACTATGTTTCTTTGGTACAACCTTGAGGAATATTTAAATCCCTAAAGAACTAGAAATGTGGACATATGGGTCCTTACTGGATCCTTTAAACTCCCTAGAATGTTGTCTAAACTAGAAAATATTTTGAAACTATCCTAAGCTTGTAGACATGTGGGAATGTATGGACCCATTACTTTATATTTTAAACTTTCCTAGAGTGTTGTTTAGACTAATAATTTTTTTTATAAACTATCGTAAGATTGCAAACATGTGGGCATGTATGGGCCCTTACAAATCTTTAAGATTATTTCCAAAACTAAGAGGTACCCTAGGGGGTTATTTTCCTCTCCTAATGATTTTAAGGGAGATGAAATTTCCTTTCAACCACCTTTTCTGATTCCCGAGATCACACTTGGGTGTGGGGGAAGAGCATACTTGAGGGTTAAAATTGATTTCTAGTCCCAAATTAATTGACTTTGTTTGAAAAATCAATAACTTTAACTCAATTTTAAATGCCAAATGAGCCATCCATGTGGAAACAAAGAAAAGATAAGAATTGTGATTATTTTTACCCCTATTTTCTTATGTTAGCTAACCTTACATGTGAGAAAGGACTCTAAGTGAAGTGTGATTACTTTACAAAGTGTAGGAAATTAAAATCTGAAGGCAAGGGGCCCTCAAAACACTCATAAAAATATTACAATTTGCAAAAAATGAACTTATGTGTGGGCTGTAGTTTTGACAGTCACACCAAGGGCACACAACATGCACAATGCATGGGTTTATGAAGGATATTGTGTGCACAGAGCACAAAATGCACGTCTATGTGCCTCAAAAGTCGTGCACTTCTTGTCACGTGTCGGGAAAGAAATTTCCAAATGAAATTCTCTTGCCTTGGCTCTGAATTCTGACTTTGGAAGACTGGATTAGGCTGGTTTTGGTACTTTCATATCCAAACAATTAGAAAGAAGTGATATCAAGACTTAAATAGGGATGAATTTGATACTGATCCCCAATATGGTCGCCAATCTGTTGTATTGGTTTTGTCACATGGGTGAGAAAAAACACAACACTTACCTGCCTAGTTAAGTAAACTAAACAAGACAGAGGTTTGTGAGTTTATTGAATAACCAAATACACATGAGACAAGGAAATAAAACTAAAAAACAAATAGAAATAAGTGTTAGATAAGATTGCAAGAACTAGAACCATGAAAAACAAAAAATGAAAATCATATAGCTACCAATGGATCAATATATTGATAGGCTAACACCGTAGAGAAAGGTAGGGACTTTTGAATCCCTTCTTCCTCCTTGGGAGGGCTCTTGAGTTCCCTAATAGAAATATCCTCTCTTCATGCAATTACAAGTGACAATGGTGAAGAAATACAATGAAAATCCTCTTAAGAGGTGAGTGGAATGGCCCTTGCTATAGTGCTTGAATGATTGAAAGAGAAAAGAGGATTCTCCAAGAGAATTCTTGTAGCATAACAATACCTTGAAGTTATTATTTTTCTAGCACACCCATGGCACATATTTATAGTTTCCCTCCATGGAAAGATACAACTGGTTCATAGTGTGAACAAAGGGCCTTTTAGGGCACTTCCTAGCCCTTGACCATCCTCCAAGCTAGATTTTGCTCAGATTTGAGTGTCAAATTGTGTTGGGGGTCGGAATGGAAGTGGTTGAGAGGCCCACAAGATTCATAAATGCGTCGTTCATGAGAAGTGCACAAATTTTCTTGTAGATAGTTGCACATTCTGTGTACAGTGCACAATTAGGGTTGTGTTATCCTGCGCATTCTGCACACAATGCGCACACTTCCTTTGGTGAATTTGCGCACTTTAATTTTTGAACCAAGTGTATAGTTGTATTTATTTTTAATGGATCTTGATGATGTAGGTGTACTAATTGCTTCTGACATTGATGTCTTTCTTCAACCATTATGTGAAATGTTGCAGACGTTTTTTCAGTGATAACAACCTCTATCCACCCTCTTAATCAATAATTCATCACTAAACTCAACATATGAATTTTCAGAACCTTCATCATTTGGTTTAGGTCCTTTGTTATATATTCCACATGAAATATTACTTTGAATATATTCTTTTAAATTGGAATCTGAATGCCTAAAAACAACAATTATTTTAATAGTCCATGAATGCTTTGGTTGTTTTGTCTTTTGAGAAAAATTCAGTGTTAAGCCCTAATATTGGCTCATTACCCCTTAATTGGGGAATATTACATTAGTAATGTTATTTTATTTATGTCATATTTATTCCATTAGTTGTAATTATACCTCTTAGTCTCCTATATATACCAAGGCGACATTTTCATTTGGAATCATCTTGTACTTGAACATTTATGTGGGGTAAAAGGAGGTTGCCCCCTCGAAGAGGCTTATTATTTGAAATTATCTATTTTTCAAGGTGTTGAGTACTTATTATGAGGTTTTTCTATGCTATATTGATATTTGGTTCTTAACATATGGTATCAGAGCTCAAGGTCTTGGGGTTTCGTTGCTACATCTAAGACACCTTGGAATTTTCTCTATAACTTTTTTTATATAATGTTTCAAAAAGAACGGATTCGAGAATATTTCATATATGGATCAAGGTACGTTGGGTTAAAATTTCATCTCTAGAGGCCTTATACTTTCGGAGATACAACCTGTGCAAGATAGGGTTCTGGAATCATCCTGAAATGAGTCATTGTAGAATTTTCACTATAAATTGTTTTCTTTAATGTTTCAGACTCTAAACTCTAGAGAATATTCACAGAAATTAGTAAGTTATCTGTGGTAAAAATTTAAGTTTCTGGGTCATCTTACATTTGTAGATACACCCTGTGGAAGATAGGGTATCTGACTAGTCCTATTGACTAGTCTCAAGAAGGTGTTCCAGGTAAAACAATCATAACTTATTCCTAGAGTATAAAAATTGAGTGAGAATAATTTCATTGGATATTGGACAGTCTGTAGTATTACTGGTACAAGTTTCATAATTTTATATCAATTATTTTGTGCGGGGCATGCTATACAAGTGAGATCTCATGGAAAGGTCAAAAATCAACAAGTTGTGGGGAATTTACCGTAAATTCCACTTGGCACATCCAATTTTGATCAGACCTGTGGCATTGTAGAGAATAAGTATTAAAGAACTAAATAAAATAAAGTTTCATTCCCAGAAGAGCTGAAACTTGGGAGATACAACAGAAGAAAGATTGTCTAGCAGAACCACCTCAAAATCAAGGTTCAAAAGTGATGTTTGGCCAACATGCCACCCCAAAAGGGAATTTCTACACCAAATAAGCCTCCAAACAATCCTACTTGGACTCTTGATGAAGGTGAAGAAATGCATAGGGACATAAATGATTTACAAAAGAATATAATAACAAAAGATGAACTACAAGAGATGGAAGCTAAGTTGGAGGCAAAGATGGATGGTTTAAAAAAGGATATCATGGAACTATTGAAACATTTCGTAATAGAGAAGACACCTGAAGTGAAAATGCATCCAATGAAATTCATGATGAGGATACAAGGAAGGTGAATCAAGAATGGAGAAACTCCAACTTTGGGTTGAAGACCAACCGCGTTCCTAAGATTAATATGAGAAAGTTTGATGGCAAGGACCCAATCACATGGATACTTCAGATGGAGCAATTATTTGATCTACATAATATGCCACATACACAAAAGGTATGAATTGCTTCTTTATATTTAGAACCCAATCAATTTGTATGGTATCGATGGCTTTGTTCTCTCAAATTACTTGTCACTTGGACAATTTTCATGGAATAAATGATAACACACTATGAGGATACAAGGAGCAATACCTTCTTTAGTCAATTGATAAATTTCAAGAAAAATGGTTTAGTTATCGAGCACATTGAGAACTTCCAAATATTGAATATAAAGGTAACATATATTCCAGATGAGCACTTGATTGATGTATTAATAGGAACTTTAAAGGATAACATTCAACATGAGGTTCACCTTTGGGAACCCAAATCATTGGAGAATTCATTTAAGGTGGCAAGAAATGTTGAAAGTAAATATATGGATATGGCTACTAGAAAGACCAATCCTAACATCTATAGAGAGAACAATGTTCCTTTTTCTAAAACACCTCAACCTGCAAGGTTGCACCTCAACAATTGGAGGAAAGAAAAGAAAAAGGTTTATGCTTTAATTGTGACAGCAAGTATAGTAAGGGACATAAGTGTGGTGAGAATAAATTATTCTACATAGATTGTGAAG
>JZKD02S1431549.1:646317-659844 GCA_000966675.3 Picea glauca
TTGAACATAGAAATTTTATCTTTCCATATCATGATTATAATTGTTGTATTTGGATCACCACTGTGTTGTTTCCTTATGGACCCATGTAGCATATAACTCCCACTTTTTACTCAATGCCAATTGTTATGTTCTTAAGAAAGAAGATGAGAAAGTAACCCCCAAAAAATATAGCGGGTAATCCCATAAATTCACCCTTTCTTTCACATGAGAGCTATTATAGAGACATTAGCATAAACATGGATGACAATTTGGGAGAAATTGATATAGAAGATGGATTACAAGTGTCATTAATAGCTCTTACAATGTAGGAGATGAAATCTATCCCCTTTATGCCAATAAAGTCTTAGAAAGGTACTTAAAACAAATTATCTTGGTGTTTCTAGGAGAAAATTAATTTTCTTCATGTTAGTAACTTTGTACTTTCCAACTAAGAGAAAACATGAAGTTCCATTTCATGATATCATTAGTTTGTAATAGACATATGGGGAAAAATTGGTCATATATCTCTTAATGCATGATTCTACAAAATTAGTCCTTTGTTGTGACCTATTGGGTTTCCTATGATTCCAAAAACCTTAGTATCTCTACCCAATTTCTTTATCTTCTATTTGGTTATTAGATCCCTCAATACTAGTTGACCTGAAGTTGATTCCTTCCCTACTTCTAAGGAGCCAAATGTGATTTATCCACCAAACTTTGAGCAAATAATCCAACTAATTATTCCTCTATTAGAAATAATCGACGCAATGATGGAAACTTGAGAGTGAGAAAACATTTGAAAACCCCAAGCCACATTGGTAACATTATGATTCGAAACTATGATCACAAATTATTGATTTCTCGATTTATTTCTTAAAGTTGACATTTTACATTGTTTGAAAGTGGCATTAATTATTCCCTTTATTACTATCAAACACTAATCATTCTACTCATACATTTGAAATCTTAGTCATTCCTCCAGAACACACAACGAATTTTCCAAACATTTTCCCATTAAGCTCGAACTGTTACAAAACCATTCTCTGGATCCTGCTAAACTGAACCTGCATATAATTAAAACGCGTACACTCAAAGAATGCATATTGACAAAATCATGGCCAACTATAAGGACTGCAAGGTAACATGTATAGGTTGTAAATATGCAGTCTCTTTGTATGTGTTTCCTTCATATGATTATGGACAATTCTTAATTTGTAAAGGTGATTTAGATTCTTTCCTAGTTTGGGAATTAAAATCTAACATTACCACATCAACATTGCAACACTAAAATCACAGAGTTCTAATTATAGTAATTGTATCTGCACATACCCCTCTCTTAATCAAATAAATGCCATGCCTAGAATTTCTTCATTGGAATGTTCCTAGCCATATCCATTGAAAATATTTTCATCAACTAATGCTTCTTGTTATTAAAGTTAAATATTTGAGCATAATATTTTTTTCCCAAAACAACAATCCTTAATGACACACGAAATGAGTTTCAACTTTTTCATTATTGACATTAATGTATCCCCTAAAATTGTTTGGAAGTGAATTTTTCTTGTTTAGTGGAGAATAATGTGAATGAATACAGAACTTAAGTAGAAAATGAACCACTGGAGGAAACACATGTTCTTAACCATTAGGCCAACTCAATTTATTAATCATCAAAATCCAAAAAATGGTGAGTTTTAAAATTATCTACAAACTACAACTAACTACGACTAATTAGGTCATTTCATTTTGGATATCTTTCTTTTTCATCATAGAGAATGTGTGCAATCAAAACAATTAAATATAAAATTTCAATAGTACTTAATACTAATATTACATGTCAAATATAAATATACGCATAAATACCAGGTTTGGAAGGAGAGAAAACATCCAGCCTCTTAAAGCAGACTTATTTGGCATTTCTCAAGTCAATTTTTTTACATGCTTTACTTTAATGAGATTCACTTCCTATTCTTACAAGGTAAATTGTGTTCTTCCTTTTAGCCTCTTTATATTGGAAATCAACATGAATTTAGAACACAAATTTAGGATAGGACCGAGAGATGTTAGACCTTGACAATTTCATCTTCAAAATCTCGATGACAATTCACTGAGATGTTTGATCATTTGGACTATGTTGAGAAATGTTCTCCATGAACAATCTAGTAATTACCCTGTTCCTCATGACATAATTCAACAACTCCTGGAGCCTTACAAAGAACATTTTCGATATACTTAAAGTCATTCTGCAACAAGTCTCTATATGGCCCCTCAACAAGATTCTTTGTCTTGAACTCAAGATCAGTGGAACTGATATTTGAACATGTGAAAGGAATCTCAAATTTCAGACTATTCTTATATCAAATAGAAGTATAATGTTACACACTTGAACTGATATGAATGGATGTAAAGCTCTCAACTAATTTTGATCACAAATTCTTGATTTCAAGGACATCAATTTTTTATTTTTTTTAAATAAATATATGTCATCACTATTGCGATGAATGTAAAGATTCTTGTGATGAATTAGCTATACTATCGGCAAAACTTTTTTGTCGATAGTATAGATAATTCGTTGCAATAATA
Source organism: Picea glauca (assembly GCA_000966675.3). Classification (NCBI taxonomy): domain Eukaryota; kingdom Viridiplantae; phylum Streptophyta; class Pinopsida; order Pinales; family Pinaceae; genus Picea; species Picea glauca. The sequence continues at coordinate 648,877 of JZKD02S1431549.1, forward strand.
TTTACCTTCGTCGCTCTTGCAACGATATCCCTTCTTTGTCTCTCTTGCGATGATATCCCTTCTTTGTCTCTTTTGGGACGATATCCCTTCTTTTTCGCTCTTGTGACAATATCATTTCTTTTTCGCTCTTGCAAATATATCCCTTCTTTGTCACTCTTGCAATGATATCCCTTCTTTTTCTCTCTTGCGATGATATCCCTTTTTTGTTGCTTGTGCGACATCAACTATTGGTCATCTTTATTGCGACGACCAACGTTGGTCATCGGGCTTGCGACAAATTTCTTGGGTCGTTGCTCTTGCGAAGATTTTTCATGTTCATTTCACTTGCTACGACACATGAAGCGATGTTTGGGAGACCCAAGATTCATCGCAATATCCACAACATAACATTTCAAGAGGATCAAAAGAGCCGTCGCAAAATGACCCAAATTTACTAGTGCCTTCTCCTACGATTTCACTTTGCAATATATCGAAACTACCTTTAAAATATTTTCCTTAGTCCTCTTCCTCAACTTTTGTGAATTTTAAATATATACCTTTGATTTTCCCTCCTTGGCCTATCCATTAGGCCCATTTCCTCAATGGTTTCTTCAAGTATCTGTAACAACCCTCCATTACGCCTAAGAAAAAGTGAAGCACAAAGGTAATTTTTTTTTTGTATTAATAAATTAACATCAACACGTGATCACAACATCACATAAACAAAAACATCATAAGTAAAATAAGTACCAACTACTCATCATGGAATCACCGATGTCAATGAAGGATAGCGACACATGTAAATAGCATAGCAGATTAGCACATCATAATATCTTGAAGAAAGTTACAACAACATTCATTCAAACAATGAATATAAAAAGACTACCCGCCCAACCTACCCTGCAAGGTTAGGACCTCCAGGACACATAAGAAATGCTAAAGCCCAGTTTCCAATTGATTTTAACCATTTAAGGTCTCAGGGATGGCGACTATTCTGAGGAACAAGGAGGTGTCTACATCCCACTAACAAACAAGTCCAACAACAAACTACATCAATCCATCAATCCTATTCATCAATTAACCATGGCGTAAGGGTAATCATTATCATTATCAATCATACATCAACATTTAAATATTCGTTGCACGCGAGAGTGAACAATTCTAGAACAATCGCATGTCAACTTAAGTAATGGCGTAATAGAAAACTAGTCACTAAATCAGTCATATATCTAAGAAATTCATGATGCAATACTAATTAGAAACTTATCATGATGCAAGAGTGATCAACATTAAATTCAAGGTGCAATATAATGATGAAAAAATCACATGCCCACTTAAATTAAGGCGTGAAAGTAATTTTATGATTAAACTAATCATGCATCACCATTATTGCAAGGCGCATGAGTAATCAAAGCTAAATCATTGTACTTCCATCATTATTACAATGTGCAAACAATCCAACTAATTAATCACAACACAATCAATGGTGCAAGGCGATTTATTCATTTAATTTTTATGGCACCAAAAGTAACTACACACAAGTACATCCACACATAGATATATATCATGGCGCAAGCAATTATCAATTAAATTAAGGAACAGATGAAATAATCAGTCAAACCATCCAGTATCAACATTAATTCAATAACACCAGGGAACCCATTACCTAGTCATTACACATCAACAAATTTTCATAGTGCAAGAAGCCCAATGTCTAAGCAATCATTTATTAAATCACATTTCCCTTACGCACAAGAAGTCTACTATCTAAAACCATCATTTACACATCAACATTAAGATAATTTACATCCTACTTATGTTTCCATATAAGGTTGTCAGTGAAGTTCATGTCTTATCTAATAATCCAATTTAGAGTTCAAGGCTAGCTTATAATTCCTTACAACAATTTAAGAAGACCCAATAATAAGTAAATAAATAGTTCAAGGGTCAACTTCCAATTCCATGTAAGGAATTCTAAGGAGGACCCCACTGAATTTATCCTTGAGCAAGGTCTTCAATGCTAAGTTTTAAAAACCCAAAACTATTGTTTAACAAGGTGTGGGGACCCACATTACGACAAAAGGTTGAGTGGGGACAATTATTTGCATTGGAAGAAATTAAAGTGGTAGTGATAATTAAATGTTCATAATTATTTAAAAAAGGATTGATATCTTCTAGAGGTACATGCTTCACTTGTTTACGTTACAAGAACATCAACTTAGCATGAAAATGTAGAGAATTTTGATTATTTTAATAAGTGACTAGATATGATTTTCTAAAATAAAAGAAAAAGAAACCCTTGTATTGGAGATTGCTCCTAAAAGATGAACTGAAGGACACATTTAATTTTTTTTAAAACAATAAGGATGGATAGATACATCATACTGATAAGACTATATAAATTCAACCTAAGTCAAGAGGAAGGATATCGTTGGGATGGGAGTGCTGGGCCAATACTCAAATTGATTTTTCCACTTGCTCACGGTAGGATTTTCTCCAGGAAAATATAAATTCGCTTCCAGGAAACTCCAAGGGGTAATGATCCATGCATACACTAAGGTATTAACTATGAAGATTGTTTTTTTGTAAAAAAATTCCAAGGATAAAGCCCCACACAAATTCCATGATCCAAGGGCAAGTAAAACGCTAGGTACTCTGACAAAACGCAGAGAAGAATAACAAGGAAGGATGGGTGACAGTCCAAGCCAAAATGCAAATCCAAGGGAAAGAAAATCGTTGGGTAATCTGGAAAAATGTAGAGAATAATAAAAAGGAAGGTTGGGTGATAGTCCAAGCCAAAATGTGGATCCAAGGGCAAGTAAATCATTGGGTAACATGGAAAAACGTAGAGATACTTTCCTTGGAAAATCGTTGAGGGAAAGGGATGAAAACGCAGGGATTCTTTCCATTGAAACTCATTGAGGGAAGAGATGAAAACACAAAGATGATTCTAAAAAATACTGCCAATGAAGAAGGAGGTGAATCACTAAAGTTTAAGGGAGAAATCCCGCTCCGGAAGGTGCGGCACCATAAAATGCAGAGAACAAGAAACATTTTTTTTTTGGGGGGGGAAGGGTTTGAAGTGAAAAACACAGAGGTAACTTGTACAACTCGTGGAGAAATTCACAGAGAATAAGAATGATTTCATGGGTTGTAATCCTCTAAACAACAAAGGCATAGGGTAAAATACAATCGATGGGAAAGTGGATTCAACCCAAAGTCGAATTTCCTTATCAATTTGCAGTGGGTAAATTAAAAATCGCTCAAGCAATAAATGATTGTAGGGGTTTCAATTCTCCAAACAACAACGCATAGGTAAAATACAATCACTAGGCAAGTGAAATCAACACAGAGTTTTGTTCTCAGGGAATGGAATTTGAATTGAAAACACCAGGGTTATTCATTCTTCAAGGTTTCAAGGGATTGGATTCCAATAAATCTACCAAGACTTGTCAATTTCAAGTTTATAATTACTATCAGTTTAAGGCGAATTTCAAGAACTCTATTATACAGATGCAAAACCATTTTATTCAACATACATTTTACAAAACCTAAGGAAAAATCATATTCTAATGACATCTCACAGAAAAAGAAGACGATTCGAAGCCAATGTCCAATCAACGAAGTTAAATATTTTACATCCTAAATATGAATTCAATAAAATAATCGGTGAAATACCATATCCGACAACACAAATTTGAAGAGGTACTCCCACGCTTGCAATCCATCTGGCTCCCCACTTGCTAACCATGAGGACTTCACTGGTACCTCCCATACAACACTACAGGTACTCTTCTTCTCCCTTAGCCCCCCGAGCTGCAAAGGGGCCATGCACAACCACAACCATAATACTCTAGCTCCCAACTCACCTCACAAGGTAGAGCTACCACTCTCTTTCTCGAGCTAGGTATCCCAACTCTCACAAGTAAAATCAATCAAAGAAATTCCACCAACATAAATTTACTCATACCAGTCATGATCCATTCCTCTTCTCATCCATTTCTTTTATAGAATTTTTCTTAGTTACCACTTTCCATTTGAACGTTTAATTCATTTTATTAAAAAATGATTACGAATTACTCCCCCCGTACACTTACCACCCATTCCATTAGTTGTACCAATAAATTCATCATTTAATTTAATTAAATGTCAATTTCCCTCACCCATCCTAAAAGCGCTCCTAAAATCACTCCTAGTTGTCCCTTTATTCCCTCTATTTCCTTTTTAAAGACTGACACCTTTCTAAAACTTAGTTGTGTGTAATTTAGGAAAGTTCTTTAGTTATACTAGACTAGGTTCCTTTCTATGCTTCCACATTCCTTTTGGCATTTATTTCCTTTCTTATCTTAGTTCCAATTTGGTATTCTTTTTCACACATTTATATAGTCAAATCTTTAGATATTAATTTTTACTCTTTCAATTCCTAACTTGATTTTTTTCATCCCCACCATTTATTAAATTTATAATTTAATTTTAGTCTTCTTACCCACTTTATACTTAGGCTCAAAATTTTAAACTAGGCTTAGAATTTTTTAGAAGATTTTATAATTAATAAAAATTACCCATTTAATAATCATTTTAAGTCTGACAATGTCAAAACAAATTATTTTTATCTAGGAACCTAGGTTTGTTGACTCACCTTTATTAAAAATCGCGACGTGCACTTCAAGATGCACTTCATGTTCCAAGGGTTCCACTCACCTTTATTCAATTTTTATTTATGCGACGTTCCCTTCAAGACGCACTACGTGCTCCAAGGGTGCCACTTGCCTTTGACTGGTTTTGGTAGTTGTCCAACCCTTGGAGTCAATACTCCATCATGCGACCTTGTGAGAGACTAAGGGTCTCTAAGAAATAATGACCATGCCTTATTGCGCGCCCCTTAGAATCTTCGTGAGTGACTGTCTTATTCTTCCCTCATGACATTGTGGATCTCTCGAACTAGGTATTCGTTAACCTACAATTCAAGCCACGATGAGAGTGTTAGTAGGCTATGGTAGGTCTACTGCCACACCTCTCCCTTAATATTTGGTTGTTGTGCATGGCCCCTTTACTCCTTATGTGAGTCTGATTAGCAAGCAATCATGAGTGTGCATCCATCAACGAAACACTGTCAATGATCCATAAACAACATCATAATATACCTGATCATATGTCACATATGCATAAAATAAATACACAATACCAATACAGTCCACTCCCCGACTCGATCCAGAGTCCAAGGAGGTCCATTGATGCCAGTGGAATCCTCATCTGTCAAGTGTCCTGCACACTCAGGGGAAACTCCTCAATAACATCTGTCAATACAAAGATATCAAATAACATAACATCATAGTCCATCAACATCATCACAATATCCATAAGAGAAACAATATCCATGTGTTATAACCGGATCACTTGCACGCAAGTGTCCTCAAAGAATAAGTCAACAACGTGTGCTCGCAAGAGAAAGATGTTACAATATATCTTCATCTTAACCATTGATGGGATAGGGACCTCTTGTCATGTTTATTTCAATCATAATATATACCAAGAGACTGATCACTAATCACTAGTTCAAGGTTCTTCCATTCTTTTGAGCTTACAAGGATTACCATTTTTGTTTTTCAAACACTAATAGACCCATTTTCCTCCACTTGATAGGTCATTGGTGGTCGACACATTCTCTTTCTATTTGAATGCTAGTGCTTCCAACCATTGTCTAGAAATGGATCCCATTTTCCTCCCTTCATAAGAAGTCATTTTCCTGTTAACAATACCAATGGTAGTCCACCATGCATCAAAAGGAAACCTTTAAATTGGCCATTAGAAGCACCAAATATCAATCAGGTTGCAACACAATTGATTAAATTTCATGGAAGCAATAAAAAAAAGAATATAAATGATCATTTAAATGTGATTTAACATTTTTTCATGCTAATCCAGAAGTTCATAAGTTGTAGGTGTCCCAGTGAAGGAATTAATATCACCCACAAAATTATTTTCTTACTCTATTTGATCCAGATGAATAACTTAGGGAATCAACTGGGTGTTCTCATTCTAGGGAGACAACATACTCAATTTGCACATATAATTAACGATATTAGTAAACCTTCTTGTTTATATATCATATCATTTCAACTTCTTTTGTAAAAAAAAATGTGTTCTTCTTAAGGATACTCTTGACATCAATGGACACCTCAATTCTATCTATAAACACAACAAATTTAGGGATATTAGTGGGAATGGATGGAAATACTTCCAAACAAGAGCCCGCTATTTGAGCTTGGTTCCACACTTCATACCATAATTCATATACATTAGCCTTTATTTTATATTAGTTTTCATGGTACTTAGTTTAATAATTCAAATGTTCCCATTGTGCATGGAACTTTTTAATGAGTTCGTTCCAAGTTATACCTCTTACTATGTTCAACATTTTCTAACTTGTAACAATCTTCCAGGGAGAAGTTACCTCCTAATATTTCCATAGAAATAATTTAAATGATCATGCTATGTGAATGCATCCTTCACATCTCCTGCCTATACCATTTTTTCCAAAAACCCATAATTGTATAAAGGACAAATGGTGTTCTCTTGTTTGATGCCAATGATGCTAGAATTTCCAAAAATATTTACTCATGGAAGAGGAATGTCAAATAAACATTTTTTTCTGATTCAACAAACTTATTGGCTTTCCTTTATCCTCCTCACAGTGTCTACAAAATAGATATAAAGCACAAATTACACCAAAAAAGTGAAGCTTATTACACTGAAACAACAACCATATAAATTATTAATCACAACTAGTTCAACTAGAGTCTCCAATAGATATTTCACTACCAAAAGTAATTCAACAAAAATGTCATTTAAATCTATCTTAGCACCCTATAAAATCATATTTTTCAAGAAGGTAACAATCAAATGTCTTCATTGCCAAATTCCTATAACTCTTTCCACAACAACATGCAAAGCCTTATCTGTTTGACCCTCCTCATAGAATCCTTTGGTTAATGCAATGCATGTAATTGTATTTAAATTTGTCAATAATAAATTTGTATTGTTCCATCATAGAAATCACCTCAAGAGCTCTTGAAAAACAAGCCCCTATAGCAAAGTTGTGCCAAACAATGTCAAGCAACTCCTTATCAAATTTTAAAGGATTAACTCCACTCTCAGAGAATGTAGATGTCATCCTTGTCATATCTACCCACAACATTGTTATCTCCTGATGAATTCCTTTAAAAATTGAATATCCATGTATTAAATAATATAAAGTATGTGTATTAGGATGATATCCCCAAGGTTTTCATCTTTTTGAAATATTTATGTGCATCCTTTCCATAATCCATTGATGCAACATGGTCTTGTGATACCTTAGCAACAGTGGCCAATATTGACTTGGCTGCAGGCAGTGAGATTCAAGATAATTTCACAAGATTTAGTATATATTTTAATCTTCTCCCTTTTGAGCTTAAAGTGATGATATAAGATGCACATGTATTCATGAAATTTTCAGTAGACTTAAAAACCAATGGGTTATACACTGGTAATACAAGTTCAATATGGCCAAATGAGAAAGGCAATGGAAAACAAGTTCTTGACATGTGATACAACTTCCATACTGATCTATTGGAACAAAATATTCAAATATATATCAAGCACTCTATACAACCCATCATCCAAAGACCTCGAAATATATGGAAGAGCCTCTATTGATGATAGAAACTTGGTAGGATTCAATTTCACATATGGGGTGAATTCAATAAGATAATCATCCACTCGGTTGGGAAATATTGTTAGTGGAACTTGTGATAGGGATCCCACAATGAGAGCCTCTCCACTTGAGGTGAACATGCCGATACACTTTCTTGTTCAAACAAAAGAAAATAGTGAATAATTCATTTGATGCAATTTGTGTTATAAGGTGTCTCTAATTTAATCTGAATAGTTGGGAATTACAAGGCCATCAATAGTTGCAATTTCTAACTAGAATATTGCCTCTTCTCCAAATGATCCTTGAATTCTTGACTTCCAAATGATTCATAGGTTTTGTTGGATATTATAGAGGGACATAAGAGGGTTGTACATGTAGTTGTCCTTCTACCTTCCCAACTATATAGGATTCAATTGCCCACTGTTTAACTATGTGGTAACTTGTCTTAGAGTGTCATTGTTGGAATGTTAAATACATATTGGAGTTATGCAAATAAATCAATTGATAGGGAGGTAAAGTGGTCCTTCCTAGGTTTGGATTCATAACTTGGTACTAGTGGGATGTTGATATCCATTCCTATACATTAACAAACAAAGCGATACATACAAGAGAAGAAAATTGGGATGGCTTGGGAACCATTGATCTCCAATTAAATAGGTGGTTCAAAATGTGGCTTTGCATCCAAATGATTAATATCATTACCCCACCCTAATATACACAATCATCATAAAATCATAATGGCCCTTGTGTATCAAGTGAAATTAATGTTCAACTTGGCAGATGTGGGAAGTTCAATATTCAATTTCACTGATGAAACCTTCAACCATAACCTATTTAATATTTCCACTCAACAAGATATTTGATCAAATGTGATTTTTGGGTCTAATATTGAGGTATGTGTAGTAACTACAAATAACATATCAACAATTTTCTTACGTTTCACATTTATTCAAAAAAGGGTTTGTACTCCCAACAGGTTAAATTTTACATAATGTGATGTATATTTTGGGAAATTTTCATCATTATGGTATTCCCTCATTGATTTGATAGGTTTTTAAATTCGAATGGAATGGAACCTAAATGTTGGACTGATAACTGGTCCAACTTAAGTGAACTAAATTCAATATTCAATGTTGTCATTACTTAACCTAACCTAACTCATTAACCAAACATCAACCAAAATTATTATCAAAATGAATAATTATCAAATTAACTTAGGCACCTAAACTAATGGATGGTCAACCATTGGTTTGTCCATTATGATCATAAATATGCTAATCTAATATATCCACTGGAAAGTAAAATGCATAGACCATATCCATACATTCAATACACAACACACAAAGATTATGTGGGCAATAACCCCACTGATTAGGAGAAAACCCATGGCATGATAAGAAAATAGATTATCTTATTAATGCAAACCACATTACATCCATGGTGGTCCAAATATCAAATCCAACCATGGTTCATCCAAACCCCTGGAACGATAAGAAAATAACTTATCTTATTACTGCAAACCACATTACATCCATGGTGGCCCTGATTTCAACACCAACCATGGTAAGGACTACTTAAATAATGTAAGAACATTAGTATCATTTTTTTTTAATATAATTTTTTAATGATTTCAAAATATATTTTATTTCAACAAAACATTGTAGTGAAAGTTGCAAATGCATTCAAGAATTGAAAAGAAAAACAACAAAAAAGTGTTTGAAAATAAAGACAAAGAGACTTTCAAATTTTATTAACTTATTGATGGGCTTCAAGTGGAGAAAAATATAAAAGAAAATTAATAATCAAACCATGAAAAACTACATAAGAAGTGTCATGGAGCACATGAGGCTTCGCTACCATGACCCAGATAGATGTTTCCTCACATGAGAATATGATACAATGCAAGGTTCATTGGGTTTACATCCATGAACCTTTGATTATGCATATACAATATCTTTCATAATGATGGTCACTTCAACCTATGCACCTTGAACACTTTATTCTTGAAAATCCATATTCATAGTAAGTTTGGTCACCTTGAATTAGTTGAGAGCATGTATATGAGTGGAAACTAATGAATGTGTCAAAATATAAAAAAACATTTTACATATATCACTATATTCTTACAATCCTGGATAACTATATATCTGATTCAATCGACTGAAGGTACAAACAAATATGTACTTGCCAGATATTTATTCCTCGATGAGGGAAGCTCAATACAAACATAGGGAAATGCAACTGCATCTAGTATATTTTATACGTGAACAAAGACTAGAGGTGAAAAGGTCAGAAGAAAATTTGATAGACGCGTGGAATTTTTTCTTGCCGAAGGAGGATCATGTTCTTATGATGATGAGTGCATAGGAGACATAGAGGTTCCACTCATATATAAACATTAGGTGAAACAATGGGTACCTAAGGAACTGCCTCTGTTGGACATTGACTTCATTGTCAACAATAGGACGTATCACATTGCATCATCCTCCTTGCATGAACTGGGGCTATTTTCCATGGATGGAATACATGTAAAATACAATACAATAACTAAATTGATGGACTATGTCAGACCATGTTACAATTATAACGATTGGATGTGGTTGGTCCAGTACATATGAAGTACGTGGAGGTACACACTCACCGCAAATCATGTACAACTAATAAGAAACGATAACAATAAGGGATAAACGATCTATATTCATGGAAGAACTAAAGCTTATGGGAATATCACGTGGTTTATAAACAACACACGACCCAAGACAACAAAAAAGAAACCGAATTGCATATATGAGGGACACAAAAGGAATCAGGTAGTCATGTGCGCAATAAAAAAAGATAGCTCTCGCGGAAGAGTTATTAGTTGATTACCATTTGAATCGAATAGATACATCAACTAATAGTGTGTGTGTATTTATGCAACACCTATTTAAGAAACCTCTAATTATTGCATTATATATTTTTTTATCTTTAACATGTAAACGATTAACAATTTTGATTTACATTTAATGTGAATTTTATTATCTGTTTATATAATTTTATTTGTGTGGCAATCTTTATTTTTTATCTTTAAAATTTTTTTAAATATTTTGGGGTTCTAATTATATTATAATGTGGCGGGATGATTGTGGAAAAGGGTCAGCTACAAAACATGTAAATGATTAAAAATTTCGACTTACATTATACATGAATTTTACTATGTGTTTATATAATTTTATTTGTGTGGCGATCAATTATTTTATTTGTTTATATAAATGAAATAACATTTATTTTTTTGAAATATGTAGTCTATGGTC
>JZKD02S1431549.1:666972-679038 GCA_000966675.3 Picea glauca
GCTTCCTCAGGGCCTTCTTTCGTTCACGGCCCGAAGAACTCAAAGGTTCCTCTAATTCCCTATCGAGAATTTTCCTTACCCACAACAACTCTCCAATGGATCTCCCTTAATGATCAGGAAATCGGACCTTGCGATTTCGCGAATCCTATGGTTGCGTGTTTTGTGCCTCACAATTCCTCGAAATCCAATGCGAATCAACGTTGACTTTCTCCGTTTCTATCGGAGTTCTCTCTAGCGGGAAATCGCTACTCGCGACATCAACGAATGGAATTTCTGAGCTACAACCCCAATGTGCCGACACTCCGATGCACACGTGCGGGTTGACTTTTCCACCTCTCATCACCTCTTATCAAAATTTTGGAATTTCGCAGGATCGCGGATCCTTATGACAAAGGATTCAAGTCTCACCTTTCCCCGATCCCCGATATGGCACGCCACCTGTCCTCCACTAACCCTGACTCTGGCCCACACGAACCTTCCGTCGGGATATCGCGTTTCGCGATTCTGAGCGGCAAGTGTTTCCTGTTCTTAGAAACCCCGATTCTCCGAACCCCGACTCCTTGGGATCCCTTGGCACGTGTCCCATACGATGGACGGTTCTGAGCCTATCGGGATATCGCAGATCACGATATCGTAATTCCCGTTACAAAAACTTGGTACTTCGACTCGCGATTCCCTGATATGCGATGTCACGTGTAGATCTGATGGTCCTTTTGACTCGGATCGACGGATCTGCTCCCTCCTGAGCTTTGAACCTCTTCCACACTTACACTGTAACCTCCCTGCACCTCCGTGAGATCCAACGACCCACAGAACTTTGCGATACCTCCTCAAAGGATTTCGACCGTCCGCTCTTCTCCTTGTGAATCCACGAAATGAAGGAGTGTCTCCCCACAAGACTCGCTCACCTACTCGCAAACCTATGACGCTTCCCTCGGACTTCCAATAGAAGCTCCCCTGCATTCACCCTTAAGTGAGTTCGAAGGCCTACTCCTCCTGAGCTCTTCCACGAATTCATTCTTCTTGGAAACCTCTTGCATGCACTCCTTGCGACAACCCTTCAACCTCGACTGAGTGTTGAAGTCACTCCCGACTCTGCGCACGCCTGTAGCAGCAGTCTCTCAATTGCTCCTCTCAGGTTCGCAACCCTGAAACTTCGTCTAGCCTGCGCACTCCTTGCACAGCTCCTGTGCCCAACTGCACTTCTGGGATGGATGAGAACAAAAGTTATCTCTAATTGAACCATTCTGTCAACGCACTCCTTGTGGACGATTCAACTGCACTCCTTGCAGAAATTCTCTAGCTCAAAATAGAGAAACAATTGAAACTAATTCCTTGTCCCCTTTAGACTTCTATTCAACCATGAAATCATATACACAACATATAAAAGAAAGTGTATAACAGGAAGCGAACATTCATGAGCATAACATCAATACACAGAGAAAAACACAAACCATGAATTTGAATCAAAGCTTTCTTCTATTAATTCAAATGTTTGTACATGGGTGTTCTTCATACACTATTCTCTGCTTGCTCTTCTGCTTCTTTTGAATGCTAATGTTACAATGTACAAAGGAGGGTGTCTATATCTATTTTCCCTCTTGGACTCTAGGCTATCAAATCTAGAATTAAATTCCTATCTAACTGCATTAACTCTATTAAATGTCGACTATCTACTAAGGACGAGAGCTATCTGCTCAAGGTCCATTACAATACACAAAGGCGCCTCCTCTTAAATGATTCATTTAAGATTTGCGCAACAGTCCTAAATAATTTTCAAAATTTGTTCTGGCTTATCCAGCTAGTTTCTGCTTCTGCGCTGGCTCGCTTGATGTGATGGCAATGCTCCTGCATCATACTCCTCAACTTGAAAAATTTCATGGGCTCCTATCCATGAGCTCCTGCACGGCATGTCCATGCTTTTTAATTTCCACTTCAGTCTCCCATCTGGCATCTTCCACTGGGTGGCCCTTCCATTTAACCAGATACTCATAGTATTCCTTTCTCCTGGTCTTCTTACCTACTCTCTTGTCCAGTATGCATTCCATCTGTGGCTTTTCTACAACTGGCAATTGTTTTATCCACTTGATCATTGGCTGCCCATCTCTAGCCTCTGCTTCTCCAGCTCTATATGGGTATAAATATGCGATATTGAATATCGGAGATATCCCGATGCCATTCGACAACTCAATCTCATGAGAATTTTCCCCGAATTTTCTCAAGACCTTGCATGGTCCGATTTTCTTCATCTTCAGCTTATTGTATGTTCCTCTCAAGAACCTTTCTTTTCTCAAATGTGCCAGAACTAGATCACCAAATTCAAACTGAAGTTGTGTTCTGTGTTGATCTGCTCTACGCTTGTACTCCTGATTTGATCTCATCGGTCGTTCCTTCACTTGGCTGTGAAGTTCCTTCATCGCCTCAACGAACTCCTCTGCACTAGTGCTACTAGTAGCAGTCTGTTCTGAATCTCTCAGTTCAAAAACTCTCCTCAACTGCATTCCATATACAACCTGAAATGGACTCTTCCTCGTACTTCTGTTCACTGAGTCGTTGTATGCAAACTCTGCCTGTGGAAATATGTGGTCCCAACTGTTGTGGTGCTCTGTCACCAAGCTCCTCAGCAAGTCTCCCAGACTTTTGTTGACCACTTTCGTTTGCCCATCTGTCTGAGGATGATAAGAAGAATTAAACTCCAAGTTAGTTCCTATCTTCTTCCATAAGGTCCTCCAAAAATTCCCTATGAATTTTGTGTTCGTGTCCGAAACTATACTTTTCGGCAATCCATGAAGTCGAATGACCTCTTTGAAGAACAAATTTGCGATGTGAGTTGCATCGCTGATCTTCTGGCATGGAATGAAATGTGCCATCTTTGAAAACCTATCCACTACTACAAAGACGAAATCAAATCCTCTTTACATCCTTAGCAATCCCAATATAAAATCCATGCTAATCGCCTCCCATGGCCTCTCTGGTATGGGAAATGGCTGATAAAAATCCGCATTCTACTTTCTCCCCTTCGAATGCTGGAAAACTCTACATCTGTCAATGAACCTTTTGACATCTGTCCGCATCCCCGGACAAAAATACGATTCATTCAGCTTTGTGAATGTTTTGTCATGGCCAAAATGTCTTGCTAAACCTCCGTTGTGTTTCTCCTTTAACAAGTTCTCCCTCATGGAACATTTTGGAATGCACAATTGATTGCCTCTGAACAACAATCCCTCCTAGATCATATAATCTATCCAAGGGCTTTTGTCTTTGAGAACTGGATTCTCAGCTAATTCATACACTTCTGCAAAATATGCATCACCTGCGTACATGTCCCTGAGATTTTCAAAACCCAGTGTTTTGATTCAGAACTCCTGCAACAACAAACACTTCCTACTCAAAGCATCAACCACTTTATTAGCAGTACCCGAAATATACTTAATCACAAACGTGAAACTCCGCATATACTCTACCCATTTTGCATGTTTTTGATTCAACTTCTCCTGTTGAGTCACAAACTGTAATGCATGATTATCAGTGTACAATACAAATTCTTTTGGGATCAAGTAATGCCTCCACTTCTTCAACGCCTGAATGATAGCATAAAATTCTTTATCATACGTGGAGTATTTCAGTTTTGCCTCATCCAACTTCTCGCTGAAATATGCAACTGGTCTATCTTATTGACTTAAGACCGCTCCTATGGCAAACCCACTTGCATCACATTTTACCTGAAATGTCTTCTGGAAATCCGGCAACACCAAAACCGGTTGTTCCATTATCTTCCGCTTCAACAGGTTGAAGCTTTTCTCAGCCTCAGCTGTCCAATGAAAATATTTATGCCGCTTCTTCACTGTATCCATCATCGCTGCACTAATTCCACTGAAATTTCTGATGAATTTTCGGTAGAAACTAGCCAAACCATGAAAACTCCTCACCTCGAAAATATTTCTTGGTGATGGCCAATTCTTGATCACTTCTACTTTATCCAGGTCCATCCTCAACTCATTTGCGGATATAAAAAAACCCAAATAAATGAGCTCTGTCTTCATAAATGAAGACTTCTTCATATTAATCAACAACTTCTCCTGCTGTAGCTTCTTCATCACAATGGCCAAATGCTTCAGGTGTTCAACCTCTAATTTACTGTAAATCAGTATGTCATCCAAATAAACAATGACAAATTTCCCGATTAACTCCCTCAGGACTTCATTCATCAACCTCAAAAAAGTACTTGGCACGTTTTTCAAGCCAAATGGCATAACTAGCCATTCATACAGTCCTTCATTGGTTTTGCAGGCTGTTTTCCACTCATCGCCTTCCCTCATGCGAATCTGGTGGTATCCACTTTTCAAATCTATCTTTGAAAAATACTTTGCCCCACTCAGGAAACCCATCAGATCATCCATTCTCGGCAATGGAAATATGTACCTGATGGTTATCTTATTTATCTCTCTTGAATCGGTACACATTCTCCAGCCTCCATCCTTCTTCGGACTGAGTACTGTTGGAACAACACATGGACTCAAGCTTTCTCTGACTAATCCTTTGTCCATCAACTCCTGGACATGCTTCTTAACCTCTTCATTCTCTTGCGGCGTCAATCTATACGTGGATTTATTCGGCAAACTGGCTCTTGGTATGAGGTCTATGTGATGACTCACACTTCTCATCGGTGGCAACGAATGAGGTAATTCGTCCACTATGATGTCAGCGAACTCTTCCAGTAGTCCCTGAACCTCATCTGGTAAATCATCCATTCTTGTGCTAGTCAAAACAATCCTTGGTTTCCTGACTACAAAGAATTGTGGATCTTCTTTCTTCTTAACCTCTGTAAGAAGTTCCTTCCCACTCATGAGAAGTATTGTGTTGCTTACTTCCGACTTCACTTCCTTATCCTTTATCGGAAGCAACATATGGGTTCTCCCATTTTGCTCCAGGGTATATGTGTTCAATCTCCCATCATGAATCACATTTCTATTATATTGCCATGGTCTACCAAGAAATAGATGACATACATCCATGAGGATAACATCACATAAAATCTTATCATTATATCCTCCTATCTTGAACTCACCCAAACATTGTTTTGTAACAATTACCTGGTGTCCTTTTTGTAGCCACGAAACTCTGTATGGAATAGGATGATCAGTCGTCTCCAGCTCCAATTTCTCTACCATCTCTCTAGATACGAGATTATCCGTACTACCATTGTCTACAATGACCTTGCATACCCTGTCCTTGGTCTTGCAAGCTGTTCTGAAAAGTCTGGTCCTTTGGACTGAACTTTCCACCTCCTTCTTGGGCATCAAAAGGACTTTACGCATCATCAATGACCTTCTGCCTTCTACGTCTTCAACCTCAACATCCTGCCTCTGCGCTTCGGTGATGTGAGCTTCTCCAATGTCCTTCCTTTTCTCTAGACACTCGTAAGAATTGTGCCCATTTTTTCCACATGTGAAGCATGTGATTACTCCTCCTCTTCCTCTTCCTCTGGTACGAGGAGAAGTGTTGTTGTCAGCATATCCTCCACTCTGCTTTGTATGTTGTCCTCTATGTTCAACGTATGGACCTCTCTGTGAGGTTCCACCTCTCTTTGCGTGAGTCTGAGGTTTCTTCCATTCCTCCTTGGGCTTCTGGTATTTGTCCTAGACAACTGTTTTGCCTCTGGGATGACTTCTGCCTCGGCCCCTCTATCCTTTCTTTCGTCTCAGCTTCTCCTCGGCTTTCAGAGCCATCTGATAAGCATCCTCCACCGTCCTGATGGTGACCATGCTTAATTCATCCTAAATGCCGTATCTCAGACCATTTAGATATCTAACAACCTTCTGATTATCTCTCTCCCGATGACTTGCTCTTATGTTCATTCGATAGAATTCCTCAGTATATTCTTTCAATGTCATCAACTTCTGTGTCAGGTTTTGCATCCTCCTGAATAGAGTAATTTGATAGTCTCTTGGGATGAACTTTGCCTTCATCTTCGCGATCATTCGATCCCAACTCTTAATCTTATTCTTGCCTTTGCAGTGTCTATCAGCTTGTAGCTGGTCCCATCACAATGATGCATGTCCTTTCAAGCATGTGACAACATTTCTGACCTTCTTATCCTCTTCGATATCTTCATAATCGAAATAGGTGTCAAGAGCTCTAATCCAATCTAGAATCTCTTCTGCATCCATATTTCCCTCATAGACTGGAATATCCATCTTCGCCTTTGCACCCATTTTGGCAATAGCTTTGATCAAACGCTCGTTGGCTACATCTTCAGCTGAAACTTCCTCGTTGCATTCAGCTTCAATTTCATCTTCTGAATCGCTGAAATCCCCCACACTAACTGTGCGTCTTTGCACTGTCTCCATATCCTCGAGTCTTGTTCGGAGATCTCTCATCTGTCTCTCCATTTCTGGATTTGCTATCTTCCTGCCTCTTCTTCACACATCCCTATCCTCTGGATCAAGTGACTGTCTTTCTCTTCTGGGTGGCATGGTGAAATTTCTTCTTCTGCTACAGAAAGAAAAAGAGCTTTCTGTGCTCTAATACCACTTGATGAACGCGGTGCCGCACTCCTCGGAGCATGTCCGCTTCCTCAAGACCTTCTTTCGTTCATGGCTCGAAGAACTCAAAGGTTCCTCTAATTCCCTATCAGGAATTTTCCTTACCCACAACAACTCTCCAATAGATCTCCCTTAATGATCAGAAAATCAGACCTCGCGATTTCACGAATCCTATGGTTGCGTGTTTTGTGCCTCACAATTCCCCGAAATCCGACGCAAGTCAACGTTGACTTTCTCCTTTTCTATCAGAGTTCTCTCTATCGGGAAATCGCTACTCGTGACGTCAACAAATGGAATTTCTGAACTCCGAACCCCGATGTGTCGACACTCTAATGCACACATGCGGGTTGACTTTTCCACCTCCCGTCACCTCTTATCGGAATTTTGGAATTTCGCGAGATCGCGGATCCTGATGACAAAGGTTTCGAGTCTCACCTTTCCCCGATCCCCAATATGGCATGCCACCTGTCCTCCACTAACCCTAACTGTGGCCCACACGACCCTTCCATCGGGATATCGCGTTTCATGATTCCGAGTGACAAGTGTTTCCTGTTCTTAGAAACCCCGATTCTTCGAACCTTGACTCCTCGGGATCCCCTGGCACGTGTCCCACACAATGGACGGTTCTGAGCCTATCAGGATATCGCGGATCGCGATATCGTAATTCCCGTTACAACAACTTGGTACTTCGACTCGCGATTCCCCGATATGCGATGTCACGTGTAGATATGACGGTCCTTCTGACTCAGATCGACGACTCTACTCCCTCCTGAGCTTTGAACCTCTTCCACACTTACACTGTAACCTCCCTGCACCTCCGTGAGATCCAACGACCCACGGAACTTCG
This sequence comes from Picea glauca, assembly GCA_000966675.3. Lineage (NCBI taxonomy): Eukaryota > Viridiplantae > Streptophyta > Pinopsida > Pinales > Pinaceae > Picea > Picea glauca. The sequence continues at coordinate 674,365 of JZKD02S1431549.1, forward strand.
CGATACCTCCTCAAAGGATTTCGACCATCCGCTCTTCTCCTTGTGAATCCACGAAATGAAGGAGTGTCTCCCCACGAGACTCGCTCACCTGCTCGCAAACCTGTGATGCTTCCCTCGGACTTCCAATAGCAGCTCCCCTACGTTCACCCTTCAGTGAGTTTGAAGGCCTACTCCTCTTGAGCTTTTCCACGAATTCAGTCTTCTTGGAAACCTCTTGCACGCACTCCTTGCGGCAACCCTCCAACCTCGACTGAGTGTTGAAGTCACTCCCGACTCTGCGCACGCCTGCAGCAGCAGTCTCTCAATTGCTCCTCTCAGGTTCGCAACCCTGGGATTTCGTCTAGCTTGCGCACTCCTTGCACGACTCCTGTGCCCAACTGCACTTATGGGATGGATGAGAACAAAATTTATCTCTAATTGAACATTTCTGTCAACGCACTCCTTGCAGACGATTCAACTGCACTCCTGCAGTAATTCTCTGGCTCAAAATAGAGAAACAATTGAAACTAATTCCTTGTCCCCTTCAGACTTCTATTCAACCATGAAATCACATACACAACATATAAAAACAAGTGTATAATAGGAAGCGAACATTCATGAGCATAACATCAATACACAGAGAACAACACAAACCATGAATTTGAATCAAAGCTTTCTTCTATTAATTCAAATGTTTATACATGGGTGTTCTTCATACACTATTCTCTGCTTGCTCTTTTGATTCTTTTGAATGCTAATGTTACAATGTACAAAGGAGGGTGTCTATATCCGTTTTCCCTCTTGGAATCTAGGCTATCAAATCTAGAATTAAATTCCTATCTAACTTCATTAACTCTATTAAATGTTGACTATCTACTAAGGACGAGAGCTATCTGCTCAAGGTCCATTACAATACACAAAGGAGCTTCCTCTTAAATGATTCATTTAAGATTTGTGCAACAGTCCCAAAGCATTTTCAAAATTTGTGTTGGCTTATCCAGCTGGTTTTCGCTTCCGCGCTAGCTCGCTTGATGTGCTGGCGATGTTCCTACATCACACACACACACACATACTTAGAATGCATCGGTATTTTGACGTCCCATTCATCTAACTTTTGACACTTTTCCGATGGTAGAAAACGTCGCATATATGGAAAATTCGTCAATGCATAGTTTCTAGCGTTGGAATTACGACGGCATCTTTCATCGTTGTTTAAGGTATAAAAAATGTCTGGTCATCTCTATTGTGATGATATTTTCCATCGTAGTAGAGACAACATGTAAACCACACATTGTCGTCGGAAGTAAGATGACATGTAAATATACATTGGAAGTGAGAAGACAATTTTTTCACTGTAAAATTGAGCCTTAGATGACACATGTCCATTAGATACGTTAGAAGTGAGACAAAAGAACATTCATCAGAATTGAGACAGTACATAAATGACATTTGGAGGGGTCAATGATTGGAGTGACCCCGACAACATCACGTTGGAATTACATCGAAAGGGCCATCATAATATGACCCAAATTTACTTGTGGCATGATGCATGATACTCTTTGAGTACATCAAGTAAGTCCTGAAGGGCATGGCATGCATTACACCCTTGGTATCGTTATGAAAATTTGAATTGATATATGAAAAATAAAACGAAAAATAACTTAAGGGTAGGGTAGAAAGAAAAATTATTCTTAGAATTCACAAATGAGAAAAAACGTTAATTAATTTTGTCCTCTTAGAAATGAGAAAAAATGTTAATTAATTTTGTCCACATAGAAATGAGAAAAATTTAAATGAAAGGACTAAAATAAGAATTTTATTAATAACCTTAGGTAAAGTTAAATAAAATAAAAATTCTCGAAGGTATGCTTGAGTTCAAATATGTGAATGTTTTTATTTGTACCTATTTAATAAATATGGATATCTAATTTCATGAGAACTCTTAAGTAATGAAAAGTTAAGGGGGAAGAATCCTAGTTTAATTTGAAATCATAAGCTAAAAATAAGCTATGCTCTAGAGTTAAGTGGAGAATGCATTAAATAACTAAGACACTAAGTATTCTCATGCATCTAAAGTGAGATTTTGGGAGAAAATCTATGAAACACCAAGGAAAAAAATAAGGAACCTATGAAGAGGTGGGTGAGGGAAATGAATTAAATTAAATTTAAAATTCATAATTTCATGTGCACCTTTGCATGTAGTGGACACATGTCAAGAAGAATAATTAAATTAAGATAATTTTAAATTATTAATTATGGAGGAGAAGGATAGGGGTCATTTATGTCATTTAGGGAGGTTTTGGGGAAGAAGGGAGAGGTCTTACACCATATTATTAGATAGTTGTCGTAATGACCATTTTATCTTGAGCAATCATATTTGAGAGTTTGGACATTGGTGTATTTTTGGATGAGAGTTTGGACATTGATGTATTTTTGGAAGTGGGAACCTCAAATCTTGTGAGACTAATATTTTGACTAGGGGTTGGTATCTATAGGGTTGGCAAGATGGTAAATGGTGGTTTTAATCGAAAGGTTGAATAGACCCCAACAATTTATAAGCAATTACTTTGACAATAAAAATTATCAAGTTTGTTTATATAAATATTTTGTTCATGAATATAAATATTTAGTTCATGAATAAAACATGCAAATGCTCTAACATTGTTTGTAAATGAAACCATTAATTAGTAAAGGCTATACATTATTTTTTATATATCTGATAAATTCTATAGTCTTGGCATTAGTTTCATTATATTGAACTATAAATTGGAATTATTTTGTACCTTTGTCATTAAAACAATTGCAATCTAGATGATTTAAGGTAGAAACTTGTGATTTTTGTTTCCTTATTTTCAAGTTCCATTGATAAGTTATTGGTCTGGTAATTAAACTTCTTACTTCCATACTCATTGAAATAAATTTTGTTGTCACAAAATTTTAGGATACTTAATAATTGATATGTATTGAGACCAAACCAAACAAAAAAAATATGGCTAGAATGTCAATATCCGATTTCACACCATTCTTGATCAATGAACAGATATCATTTTAAATGGAATCAATCAATTTGTGACTTAGATGATACATCTCGTGGACTGTAAATTATATTCTCCTATTAGCTCGAAGTTGTGTGATCCTTTCTTCTACAAATTTCACTGTTGATATTCATTGAATTATCCTTCATCATTTAACCATTGCATTTTGCGCTTAGTTAACTGGACTTCCAGAGTAGTTAGGTGTTAGGTCGGTCGAATAGAGGGTTAAAATCATTATGATCGTTATAAACTGCTTCATCTCTGATAAATTGAGAAGCAAAAAGAAATGCAGAGAGAAATAATAGAACAATATATTGAAATGTATGAAGAAGTACTGAACACCGTTACAATGCAAGAAGGTTGAGCTAAATAGGCTCAAGAAAGACAAGAATAGAAAGTACAACTATCCAGTACAGCTCGCAGTGTACAGTCAAACTGTTGAGGTTACATTATGTTTAACACTCCCTCTTAAACTCAATAGTTACAATCATCAGCACTGACTATGCCTAAGTGCTATCTCTGAAAATCAAAAACTGACTTTCCTAGTGGCTTTGTAAAGATATCAGCAAGATGATCTCGAGAACCACAAAATTGTACTGCAATATCCCCATTATTGACTAGCTCGCGTATGAAATGAAACCGTGTCAATGTGTTTACTTTTCTTGTGAAACACATGGTTCTTGGATAAAGCAATTGCCGATGTATTGTCACAGAAAATACGAGTTGGATCCTTTTCTGTATGTGACATATCCTTCAATAATCTTCTCAGCCACACAGCGTGACAAGAAGCTAAGGTAGCAGCTACATACTCTGCCTCTGCAGAAGATATGGATACAATTGCCTGCTTCTTTGATGTCCATGAAATCAGGTTCGTGCCCAGTTGAAAAACATATCCTGATGTGCTTTTCCTGTCATCTAGGCTGCCTACAAAGTCACTATCTGTGTAACCAAAAAGTTGATTACTATCATATTTAGTGTACCATAAGCCAAAATTGAGAGTTCCTGCAACATATCTCAAAATTTGTTTTGCCATTTTCCAATGAGAATCTTTTGGTGATTCCATAAATCTAGAAACAAGGCTGGCTGCATACATAATGTCAGGCCTAGTTGCTGTAAGATACAACAAACTGCCTACTAAAATTTTGTACAAGGTAGAGTCCACTGTAGAAACTTCATCATTCTTGCTCAATCTTGTGCCTAAAGGTATGGGGGTTTCTGCTGGATTGCATCCTTCCATGAAAAATCTTTTGATGATGTCTGCTGCATACTTTTGCTGACAGACAAAAAATCCTTTGGCTGATTGATTAACCTCAATCCCTAAAAAATATTTCATTATGCCAAGATCTGTCATCTCAAACTCAGATTGCATGGCATGTTTGAAATCTATTAACTCAAGATTTCCTGTGTAGATCATGTCATCAACATATAAACATACAATCAGAATTTTACCTTGCTTATCTATTTTGGTGTAAAGAGTTGTCTCATTTTGACTTCTGCTAAAACCACTTTTGATCAGATAAGTGTCAATTCTGCTGTACCAAGCTGTTGGAGCTTGTTTTAAGCCATACAAGGCTTTCTTCAACCGATATACTTTGGCTGGGTGCTCTTGGACTTCAAATCCAGGTGGTTGATCGACATAAACTTCTTCTTCTAAGAAACC
>JZKD02S1431549.1:703540-723847 GCA_000966675.3 Picea glauca
CAGAAAAGCAAATTCGAAGATGTTAAAATGACAGAGTATGAGTCAATCTACATATCCTAACATATAGTTATATAAAGGTGTAAAGGATCATACATAATAATTTAATGGAAACGCTCACAAAGACCAGAATGAAAGAAACAAGCCACAAGCATCTTATTATAAGAAGTAGCAACAACAATCATGGTGGCATTAGACTAGGTATGTCGATGGGAAAATATAATCTTGTATGCAGTTAGATATTTGTCATGACAAGTATGATAAGAAAATCTTGTTCTATATAGTATCATTTTCTTATCAATGTAAATTCATTTTTTATAATAATACAAATGCTATAATAGAAAAGAAAACGGGCACATAATATTACTAGGAAATATTTGTTTATATGGCTAATTTTGTTTTCATATTTATTATAAAAATGTAAATCTATTATCTATCAATTTTTATTACAATAATATGAGTATAAATATTGTGTTTTGGACACTATTAACATTTTAATTAAAGTGTAAATGTATGTTTTTTCTAAAGTATATATTTTTAATATTTTTATATGAAATAAAATAATATTAAAGAAAAGGGTATGATTTTTTTTCACAGATTAGAATTCTTATCTTAAATTTTTTTATAAATCTTTTAATGTTCCGGACAACATTTCAAACATTTTTATAGAGGATAACTTTTTTTCTATATAAGACATGAAGTTTGGGGTTAAACTACTAGCAAATGGGAAAGTTAAGGATATCGAAAGTTACCAAGATGAAATATTAAAAAATGAAGTGTTTATTCTCATCCCTTACATACACAAGCTTTTCGATTTAGCACTCAAGTAGGGCTTTCCTAAACCCTAGATTCGAAGTCTCATTGTACCTATTTTTAAAAGTCTAGATAAAAGCAATCCCTCCAATTATAAGACCATTATGATTAGCTCAATTTTAGCAAGCTATATGGAATTATTTTGGAAAAGAAGATAGAAAAGAGGTAAAGGAAAAGTTGGTTTGAGAAGCTATCATTAAGTGTGGACCACCTTGTCATGTTTTGGATCATTGTAGAGGAGTGTTGCAACAATAAAACCAATCTCCTTTGTTGTTTCATTGACTTTAGGAAAGAATTTGATATTGTGCCTAGGACTAACCTCTCAAATAGGTGAGAAAAGTTAAAAGTTCCCTCTAAGCTGACGATACGGTTGTATAAGACCATGATTGTCAAGATTATGAGCACTAAGGGATTGTAGGAATAAATTAACTATAATATTGGAGAGCAAGGTTATCCTTTATCCCCTACCCTTTTTGACATATATATTGACAAGTTATAACATTGTTTGGAAGTTGCAGGTTATGTTGGAACAACTCTTGCTAGTATAGTCATCATCATTCTCCTATACACTGATCATATTGTTCTTATGGCAAGGAATTCCTATGACCTTAGAAAGTAGATTAGAATCCTTAAGGAATTTTTCTACAGTACAAGGATGGCAATGAACACTGACAAAACAAAGGTTATGGTAATTAAATTCCAAAAGATCACCTACAATAGTTTCCAGGTATGACAAGAATATCTTGGACAAAGTGCCTTCTTACAAGTATCTTGGAATTGATATTCATCACAAGCTCAATTGCAACTATAGAATTGGGAAAATGATAAATGGTGGTAGGAAATTTCATTATGGGTTTGAAAATAATTGTAAATTAGCGTACCTTTGGCTATGGAATAAAAAAAAGATCCTCTTTGAGACTCTGTCACTCATGCTATCTTATATGGATGTGAATTTTGGGGATGCAGTATCTCTCAAGAATCATGGAGAAATATAAAGCAAGTCCAAAATAATTTTAACACTTATAATCTCAAAATTAAAGGAAATACACCCTATCCTATCCTATCCTCCTCATAGAAGAAATCATTTCCCCCATTGAGAGAACAACTATGATTAGGTACTTAATGTACAAGAACAAGATAAACAACATGGATGACACAAGTCTCCCCAAAATGCTTGAGACTCCAGCCAAAATCACCAACGGCTTAAGAGAGGATGACACAATGATGAAAAGTCTTGGCTAAATCATTGGGGAATAAAGGAAGAAGTTATTATGTAGAATATGGATGATACTAAAAATATCATTAAAGCTAAATTTAAGGAGAACCTTTTGTACGATAAAGAATAAGAGGCTAAAAGAAAATTGAGATACTATAACGATATGGTTAACCCTAATCCTGAATATCAAAAGTTCCTCTATGTTTTGAATAGCTTAAGGAAGAGAGTCCATATTTCTAAAATAAGAACTAATTCTCATGAAATGCATAATGAAATTGGATGTTGGACGATTCCCAAAACACCATGGCATCAAAGAATCTGTCAACTTTGTGACACTCAAAGGGTTAAAGATATCACTTTCTCCTGGAGTGCCCCACATATACCCAAATTAGATTTTTGAGCATCAAAATAACATTCTAAACTTTCTCTTGGAGTGCCCCACATATACCCAAATTAGATTTTTAAGCATCGAAATAAAATTCTAAAGAAGTTTGAATAATCTCTTACCTTTTTTAAGGTCTAATAAACTAATCTTGATCTCAGTGAAAGTTATTCATCATTATCATCATAATATCACTAAACAATGATATATATGTAAGTATCATTACTTTTAATTTATTGGTAGGTATGAACATTACTCGGTTTGTTACCCTTGTGGGAATCCATATTTGTAAATTTATGATAGTGAAAGTATATAAACATAGTGTATATTTTAAAAAAATAAAAAATCATATGATATGTTTTCTACAAAATCACAATTATAAATATATTTCTAAATGAAAAATATGTATCTTTAGAAGTTTCATTTATACTCCACATTAAAATAAAATAAAAATATTTATATTATTCTTAAATTTCAAAATAGTCAAAAATATGTATAACGTCAATTAAATATATATTAAAAATACTTATTATATATATATATATATATATATATATATATATATATATATATATATATATATTATATGTGTGATATAAAAGAGGAGATATTCAAAAATATCAAAAGGATTGGTGTGACTTAAGTACAGTGATTAAAAGGGTTGGTGTGACTTAAGACCAGTGATTTTGAAGGCTTAGATGTCCCTTGTCAGTAGTTTTTTAGACCATAGGCTAGTCCTGCACAGACATGCTAACAAACAAAAAAAATCATAGTTGCACTTGTTCCAGACATCTCCAAAACTCAATCCCATCATTATGTAGTTTATGGGATCTTGGGAATGGGTATGAAACCTCCCCAATTAGTTGGAAATGTTTTGGAAACTTGGGAGCATTTTGGGAACTTCAATGTCAAGGACATGGGATCTTGAAAACAAGTTTCCAATATAAAAAGCTTTAAATTAGAATTCTATTTTTGGTATGAATAGTACATCAATTTTAGATATTATTAAATTAAAATGTAAATATTTTTATTCCATTATTACAAACACCTAATTTATTACAATTATTCACAATATCACTATAAGAGTAAACCACAAATAAATATTATTTCAAAAATTATTTAAATAAAACCACTTAATAATACTCACTTTATAGTGGTGGATAGGAATAACTTTTAATGCATCCATGTTGTCCATAACAAAAGCTATCAGCTCAAGATGAATGGGGCAAATTGTCAAATATATAACCTTAAACAATTCTCTAATATTTAGTGATATCATTTTATATTATGAAAGAAAGGTTACCATAAATTTTAATCTAGTTTTATATACATCATGTTTTATATAACAACTTAGTCATGTGATGGCTCGCTTTTTTGTCATCATTTACATTATCTCTTGTTTTTTATATTAATCAAGGTATAGATATCACAACAACACATAGTATACAATTTCTAATTGATATTTTGGTGCAATAAGTTACAATGCCTACTATGTAGGTAGCTGATATAAGTTACAATGCCTACTATGTAGTTAGTTGATATACTCCATAAAAGAAGATGTGTGTTTTTTTAGAATCAAAACCTAAAACCCAATACCTAGCTCTCTCCCACAATATGAACATAGCAACAACTCCCCAAATCCAATTCCCATTCCCATCCCCAATGCTATTAATGACATATTTTCATTCACACAACTCAACCATTTGACTTTAACATGATCACTGGTAGTAGTACTATTACCTTTTGTTATAGGTTTTTTCTCTTGATTGTTGCATCGATCTAATGGACACCCCCATAAGCATTTATTACTTTGAAATGAAGTTGCATCAAAAGTTGAAAATTGTGTCCCTATTGGAATTGGCCCGCATAGGCTATTAGATGAAACATCCAGTTTCTGCAACCAATGTTACTTAGAGATCTGTCCACTCAAATTATTGTTGGCCAAGTCCAACACCTCCAAAGTAGATATGTTACTAAGAGATGTGGGTATTAGCCCTTCAAATTGGTTCCCAAATAAATTCAGTGATTGCACGTTACTCAAACTTCCAATGCTTTTAGGTATTTCACATAGACAAATCAAATAAAGTATCTTCCACATAGACAAATCAAATAAAGTATCTTCCACATATGATATGCCAAATCTTATTAATTCCAGCTTTCTTATGTTTGGAATAAACAATACATCAGATGGTTTTTTACTTTGTCCAAGCCAAGATACATTGACTGCAAATCCTTGATGTCTCTCAAGATCAAAAGGTATTTCTCCACTAAATTTATTGTTGGATAAATCTAAATAGCTCAACTTGATGATATTTGTAATCCATTTAGGAATAGAATTAAATTCTCAAGTGAAACCAAACTCCTAATATTATTAGGAATACTCCCAGAAATATTGTTATTATGTATATTCAAAGTCCTGAGAGATTTGAGTTCACCAATACTATGTGGGATACATCCAACTAAATTGTTTGAATATAAATTCATAAATACTAGATTCCCAATAAATTTTGGAATACCTTTGATATTGTTATTCTCTAATTGAAGCTTGCTCAAATTTGTAATGGTTTCAGGTATACTACTGGTAAGCCTATTTAAAGCAAGATCTATAGATAAAAGCTCACTCAAATTACCCAATTTAGATGGTATGCTTCCCAACAATTTGCTATCACTTAGGTCAAGATACTGTAATTTCTGAAACAACCCCAATTCAACTGTATTTTCCCACTCAAATCATTAGCATAGAAGTCAATCCCCAATAATTGAGTGCAATTGCCAATATCTGGAGGGATATGACCACTTAGTAGGTTGTGTTCAAGGTAAAAAGAGGATAGGCTTCTGATCGAACCCAAAGTAGAAGGGATTGGACCATTGAAATGGTTGTTTGCGAGGTCATGATAAACTATTATTTTCATCGAACCCATCGAACCAAAAGTGGAAGGGATTCGACCAGTGAAATTGTTCGATGCAATCGAGAATTCTCGGAGAGATGTGCAGTTGCTGAGAGAGGTTGGAATACTCCCGCCCAGATAATTATTGACGCCCAAGTCGAGGTGCTCCAACTCGACTAGACGACCAAAATCCGTTGGTATGGTCCCTGTGAAGCTATTCCATGAAAGTTTGATCGATTTAAGGCGTGTGCAATTGCACAATGCTTTTGTAATCGATCCCCCTAAATAATTCCAGCTGAGCTCAAGTATTCCCTGCGCTTTAAGCTGCCCGAAATCGGGTGGAATTCCTCCTGTCAAATTATTACCATTAAGATTCAGCGTCTGCAACAAGGAGAGGTTGTCGAGAGAGGACGAAAGGGTACCTTCCAATTTTTTAAATTAAGAAGAGGTACGAGAACAGGAAGTATTACGGCAACAACTCTTCGAGTTTGTTTCCTGCAGGTAATACCATGCCAGGAGCACACATTCTGTGAGTTCTCTGTTCTCCGCTGTGCAGTCGGACAGTCTTCCAGATGGATCCGATCTGATATGATTTTTAAAAGACAGAAGATCTTCCACGTCCCTCTTGTCGTGACGGTCGTGACGGTCCTCTAGCATAGCGCGTCCATTAACAATTGCAGCACTTACAGGTAGAGTGGCCACCATGATGAGGAAGCACCCGAGCATGAGAATATGATCCATTTCTCCCTCTCAGAAACTCAAAACGTCCTCCAAATATTAGTAAGTTGTGTTCTCAGATGGGCGTGGTGAAGATAGTCGACGTATTGACTCCCGGTAGTCTTGGGGCGGCGGTAAAGGAGAAGTCACCAGAGATGGAATAAGTAGGTAAATAAATGATATTCAAAAACTTTGTTGAGGTCAGATTCGATGAGTAGGTAAAGAAATGATATTTTTCAACTCTATTGAAATCTGGTTCTGGGCTGGGGGAAGTCACCAGAGATGCCGTGACTGAGTGAGCCTATTGAGACAGTGAGTACTTAAAGAAAAGCAATCGTTTAAACGTTGTATCTTTTGGTGTTTTTTTTGAAATTTTTTTAGTTTGATTTTGCTCAAAATTCGGTGATGAATGGTTGGATTTGCAGATTTGAGTGTCCCAAGAGTTTTTCAGCATTTATACATTCAAAAATGCAATTTAAACAATAGAAAATAGTGTTTTATCCAAATTTACTTCACCGGATTCCGGCCAAAAAACCCAAAAAGTAGAACATTTAGCCAAAGCAGATATTTAACAACTTTATTGAAATCTGGTTGTTTGGTATTGAGACAGTGAGTACTTAAAAGAACTGATATTTAACAACTTCATTGAAATCTGGTTGTTTGGTATTGAGACAGTGAGTACGTAAAGAATTAATATTTAACAACTTCATTGAAATCTGGTTGTTTGGTAAAGAAGTGATAAGAGATAGCATGGGTGAGTTGGAAAATGGAAAGGACAATAAATGTGTACTGATACAATAACTTATATCCAGTGAGTAGGTGAAGAAATGATATTTAACAACTCTATTGAAATCTGGTTCTTGGTTGGGGAAGTCACCAGAGATGACCTCACTGAGTGAGCTCATTGAGACAGTGAGCACATAAAGAACAGTTGGAAGATGGAAAGGACAACAAATGGGTCCGGTAGGGTATGTATACCTTCTTAGACTTTACTAGTCAAATCTGGTTGTTGGTGGGGGTAAAGAATTGATATTTAACAACTTTATTGAAGTCAGATTGGATGATTGAGTAGTTAAAGAAATGATATTTAACAACTCTAGTGAAATCTGGTTCTTGGCTAGTGAGTGTATTGAGAACAGTGAGTAAGTAAAGAACTGATGTTTAACAACTTTATTGAAATCTGGTTGTTTGGTAAAGAAGTGATAAGAGATAACTTGGGTAACTTGAAAAAGACAATAAATGGGGTAGGATATGTATACCTCGGTAAACCTTACCAGTCAAATAAATTAAATTTTCAACTTTATATCTAATCACTTATTATTACAATAATTTTTTTTTATTATATTAATTTGTTCAAATTGAGATATAAATTATTAATTAAATTAACAAAAAAATTAAGCAACAATATTTATTAAAATATTAAAATAGACTAGCTCAATATCTTATTTACATTAATAAATTACTTAATATTCCTTTAAACAATAATATTTGTGAAAAGAAGTTTGTTTCAATATAGTATATCCACTTAGAAATTAGAAATGAGGTTGTTTAATGTTTTATAACTTTAGGTTTAAAAGTTAGAAATGAGGTTGTTTAATGTTTTATAACTTTAGATTTAGGGGATGTATTTAGTTTACAATTTTTTGAAATAAATTTAGCAAGAATGTTAAAAGGCAATAGAAACCTATACAAAATCTAAAGCTTAATTTGCTAATCATGTCATATTTATTATAAGTATTTTTCACCATTTTTTTTTATGTAATAGTAAATGCCTTAAATCCAATGTCGTGTATAGTTGTGAGAAAGTTATGGAAAACCAAACCAATTAGTACTTCAAAGAAAATTATGGTTCCAGTTAAATTTTTTTTAAAAATAATAGAAAAAGGAAAATGATGAAATTGAATATAAGTACAAATGAAATAAATTAAAAAAAAAACAATTACTAGAAAAATAAAAATTATATAGAGAGTTGAAAAGTTCAAAGAAAATAATATAAAAAATTTAAGGAAACAATTGCACCAATTAAGAATAGATATGAGAAAATGATGCAAGAGGAACCATTTCCTACAATGTCAAAGTCTTGCAATGGACCACCTCTAAGCAGTTTTCAAGAATTGCATGATTATACAAAAACTCAACAACATGTAATATCTATATCATGATGCTAATTAACTATGCACAACAATAATATTGACAACACAAATGTTGTTTGCTCATAGAAGAACATGAAGATTGATTGATGTTTATATAATACCTAATTAGAAAGATAAATTACTTTCTTCAGAAGAAAAACTAAGTTATGCCTACTTTGGTTGTTTTTGGTTTGAGTGGTGGCTAATCTTTATTGTGGAAGACAACTTGTTCCCCTAAACTTTGTTTTGTAAAACCCAAATCTACAACCATTTCATTATGAAATCAAATCTAAAATCGTTCTACTTTATTGAAATCTAATTCTTTGGTAAAGAAGTGATAAGAAATATCATGGAAAATAGTCCTATATTGGGACAATGATATTTAACAACTTTATTGAAATCTAATCTTTGGTAAAGAAGTGATAAGAGATATCATGGATGAGTTGGAAAATGGAAAAAAAAAATGGAGGTAACGAACTAACTTATTCAAAACAAAGTAAAGTAAATTTTCAACTTTATATGGCAGTTATTATTATTATTATAATGATATTTTTATTATTATAGTAATTTTTTCAATTTGAAATATAATTTGCCTAAATTTTTTTTTGTTAAAATAAGGTGTTAAATATTTGGTATCCGTTATTATTAAATTATTTAAAATTCCTTTAAATAATGTTATCTTTTAACTAATGTTATTTGTTAAAAGAGGTGTGCCTCAATATTTTATATCCACATAGAAATGAGGTTGTTTAATGCGTTATAATATTTTTTTCCAATAGAAAATTTGCTCATTTATATTAGTAAATATAATATCAAGAGAAAAGTTAAACTATCCATACATAATGCGTTATAACTTAGGTTTAGTTGTTTATTGCTTTATAATTTAGGTTTAGGGGATGTGTTTAGTTTACAACTTATTGAAATAAATTTAGCAAGAATGCTAGAAATGTAATTGAATTCTATACAAAATATAAAGTTTAACTTATGAATCATATGTTTTTCATCCATTTGTTTTTATGTAATAGTAAATGTCTTAAGTCCAATGCAAGCATTATAGGCTTGGGTATAGATGTGAGAAACCAACTACTACTTTAAAGAAATTTGTGGTGTGAATTGAAAAATTTAAAGGAAATAATAGAGAAAGGGAAATGGTGGCATTGAATATGGTTCAAAAGTAAGAAATTCAAGGAAAATAACTACTACTTTAATAAAAATTATGGAGAGAGTTGAAAAATTCAAAGACAATTATATAAAAAATTTAAGGAAACATTTGCACCGATCATGAATAGATGTGAGAAAGTGATGCAAGAGGAACCATCTCCTACAATGTCAAAATCTTGTAATGGACCACATCTACACAATTTTTAAGAATCACACGACTATACAAAATTGAATGACATGTATGATCTATATCATTCAATGATACTAATTAACTATGCTTGACAAATTTAAAATTTGTCTTTTTAAAGTACATATATTCTGAGACTTCACTTAATTATCAAACCTTAGGTGTGTCTTGAACTTATGAAACACAAATGTTGTATGTGCACAATTAAGAATATAAAGATTTACTGATTTGTTTATATCATGCCTAATTAAAAAGATAAATTACCTTCTTCAAAAGAAAAACTAAGTTATGCAAATGAAACCTGAATTAAAGTTCACTATTGTGGTTGTCCTTTGTTCAAATGGTGGCTAATATTTGTTGTGGGAGACAACTTGTTCCCTCATAAACTCTATTTGGTGAAATGCAAGTCTATAACCATTTCATTGTGGAATCAAATATGAAATTGCGTAATTGATATTTAACAACTTTATTGAAATTTGGTTGTTTGGTAAAGAAGTGATAAGAGATATCATGGGTGAGTTGGGAAATGGAAAGGACAATAAATGGGAGTGACAATATCTTAGATAACTTATCTACTGACAATTTTAAACTTATCTAAACGGGCTAATTTATCCAAAACAAAGTAAATTTTCAACTTTATATCTAATCACTTATTATTATAATAATTTTTATTTTATTATAGTAATTTGTTCAATTTCAGATATAATTTGTTCAATTAAATTATTTAAAGCTAATTCCAATCGAAAATTTCTATGGTCTATGCAATTGTTACAACATCTATTGAGGGGGTTCTTTACACCCGGACCTCAGAACATGCAATATTCTCTTATTTATGTTGAGATTCAATCCATCAAACATAGATGGAATAACTCATGGCATTTAAAATTCCTTTAAGAAATAATATTTGTCAAAATAGGTGGGTTCAATATCTTGTATCCATTATGACTAGGGTTTGATGTTATTCACGAACTAGGGTTTCTACATATCTCGGATCTCTTATGTGTTAGTGTGGTATTCTCCTCCAAGGGGCATGATTAGTTTATGCCACGATGTCTAAAGCTAAGGGGGAATGAGCCCCCTTGTATCGCAATGTGGTTTCTAGTGAACCAGTAGGAGTTAGTGGATCACAACCTCCTTTCGAACCATCATCACAACTACGGAGTCGGGCCTACCATGCATAATTGAGCAAGGGAAAGGAAATGGAAATTGAGTATGAATCTTCCCATCCAAAGGTTGCTCGGGCATGGGAACCAGGTAAATGCACCCCTCAAGTTTCAAAGACACCAAGGTATGTAGTTATTTCAAAAACAGTACATGAGGGATCATGCCCTTATTGGAAAATTTATGGGTCTATGGCCTTCAAAAAGAGATCTAATCAAATGGATCAAATCTTGGTGGAAACCCAAAGGCCATTTTGATCTTCAGCTAGGATCTAAGGGTTTTTTCACTGCAATCTTCCACAGTCTGGAAGATAAGGATCAAATCTTTGAGAACAAATCCTATTTATTTAACTGTGATGGACTCTATCTAAGATATTGGATGGAATGCTTCAACCAGGAATATGAAGATTTCACCTATGATCCTGTATGGACCATACTTTCCTCACTCCCACATGAATTATGGCTTGGAGAAATCCTAGTTGGGATAGGAAACATCCTGGGGATCTTTGTAAAGTCAACACAAGCAATGCATCAACGTCACTACACCTCCTATGCTCAAATCTAAGTCTACATGAACATTTCCAAGCCCCTTACCGGTTCCATATGATTATAATATCAATATGAGGAACGAATCCAGACCATAGACTATGAGAATATTCCTTTTATATGTAGGAAATGTCATGAGCATGGCCATTTATTAAGATATTGTCCACTTAATTCCCCTCCAAGTTTTATGGTTGCAACTTCTGAAAATCCTAAAGATGGCTTCACCCAGGTCTAAGGAAAATGACATAAAAACTAGAAAAAACCAACCCTACACCATCTAAGGCTCTGTCAACTAGCAATTCTTTTGATGTATTCTAAACCAAATCATGGATTCACATTATCTAGAATGGGTCTCTCTGCATCCTGATCATGAGAATATTTAAGGAAAATCCAAAGTAATCTAAGAGCAGATGTTGGAGAAAATTACCCCGACCCTAGTTGCAGATCCCCTAGGTCAAGATCAAGTCACAAAAGATTGCGACAACATGGAGATAGAGTTGGATGAGAAGGAACTAGCAGAGATCCATCTGGTGAGTCTAGAGGAACGTTATCACAAGAAATAATTGTTATCCATCACTCGGGAGAAACTTCAGAAAGTCCATAAAGTATACCTTAATTCCACCACTCGTGCCACCTCTAGATCTAGAGTGGGGCTAGGCGTCCATTTGGATCCTAGAAAAGAGCCCCATAAATCGTTGAAAGAAGAGAAAAGACAAGGCAAAAAGTCCACCCAACAGTTAATTTGGGAAATAGGAAGTTATATGGTTAATTCAGGTCATATCCAATTGCTCACTCAGAGCTTCTTTCCCATCCCCCCACCATATTCCTCATGAAGATCATCTCTTGGAATATAAGGGCCTTAATGAAAGGAGAAAACAAAGACTCCTTAGAAATCGTATCATGGAGGAGAATCCAAACATTTTATTTTTGTAGGAGAATTTTGGACCTCGACCACGTTTTGAGGAAACCTTGGTCAGGTTTGGACCACCTTTTGGACTTCGACATGAGGATCGAAGATGGAGCGCCATGGTGGAGCTGAGATCACATATATCACTTGTTTTGCGGGCTAAGTGGACCCAACAAGGGGTTCACTAGGGTTTTTGTCATGGGTTATGGGATGTCAGCCCATGGGTTTACCCATGTTTAGGCCTTTTTGTAAGGAAATGTAAAAGTATAAATAGATAAGAAAGTATGGTAGAAGTAGAGAAGCGAAAGATAACTTGGAAGGCTAATTGCAAGTAGTTTTGGGTTTCTCTATGAAACACATTGTGTATGTAAGGCTCTGTGCTAAATAGAGAAGTTGTCTTTTTGTTGTGACGTAGTTTTGGGAAGGAGGATCAGGCGCTCAATGCACAGATCTCCTGTCCTCTATGAAGCTTAGCTCTGTGGCTTAGTGCATATGAGCGGATGAATGTAAGAGAATTAAAGAATAATAAAGAAGACGAAGCAGTTGGTGGATGTATCCCCACACTGGGGTGAACCACGTATATGTTGTGTCTTTGGTGTGCTTTATGCTATGTTGTGTTTTTCATTTATCTTCTTAATGCTTTTGTTATGTATAATGGATAGATATGATGTTTCTTAGTGCTTCATTTGTTATTTATGAATGAATGCTAGAACCAACTCATGGCTATGTGCTAAGTGGTTGAAGTACTTAATATTTACTGTTACTGCGTTGATCTATCTTAGGGTTTCATTCTGTGATGTTAATGAAGCTAATGAATTAATGCATATCATCTCCTAAGTGTTATTAAAGTACTTGTGAAGTGTTTTAATCATAGATCTATGTCCCATATTGGTTACAGACACATGAGTCCTGTAACCCCCCTGCCTCTACCTCGAGTGAGACTTCGCCTTCTTTGCGGGTGTCGTCAAAAGGGTCAGTAGTTAGGGTTTTGTTGGTGCATTGTTGAAGCATTGAACCCTAGGTCTTCCAGTGTGCCAACAAATGGTTCCATTGTCGGGACCTAAAACTGTGATTACTGGGAACTGAAGTAAAGAAAAGAGAAGCTATGTGCGTAGATCTATTGTTGTAGTGCACAATACTCTACTTGAATTGTGAATCTTTGTGCTAATAAAGAAACCCAATCTGAAGAAAAGAGATAAGATCTTGAAAGAGGTAAAGATTTTTGCTTTGATAAGAGTAAGCTAAGAGCAATTTTTTGTTTCGAAAGCATGAATTTAGGTATGTTTAATAGATTTTGTCCTAGTCTGAAAGCTAGGGTGTAGTTGGAATAAATAGTTGATCTGAATAAATTTGATAGAAATAAATAAAGATATGTTATTCTTATGCATAGAAATAATTTTTGGACTAATAAATGGATGTAGGAACCTAGAAAGAACTTTTGCAGATTGCAGGTCCAACATTGTGATCCTAGTGCATAGTACAGGAGAAGTTGGGGAACTTACAAGAGAAAGAGAGGATTGACACTATGTTATAACTGCAGAAGACTGGGACATCTTGCTAAGGAATGCCCTGGTACATGCCCTATTTGTCTTTGTTGTAAAATTGTTGGTCATGAAGTTGAGGATTGTCTAAGGATGATTGCTAAAGTCGAACAAATGAACTTGAGACAAGAAAACTATGAAGGAAGTCCAGCGAATAAGAACATGTTAGAGAATAATCAAGAGAATGAGTCAGAGAAATTTCATACTATGCTATCATAGTTGAAAGAAACAATGAATGATCATAAAGATGTCAGTTTACCCAAGATCTTGAAGGTAAAACAACACATAAATGCAAGAATAGGAGACTTCAACATAGACTATGTCTTGGATGAGGAAACACAAGTGAATATTATGATAGAAGACACTTGGGAAATTTTTTGAAAGCCTATTGTGATACCTTCATTGGGAAGGATAGGCTTGTTCAAGGGAAAGATGATAACCCTATGTGGAAGAGTTACTGATTTACCTATTAGTATCCATGGAACATTGACTGAAGATGAATTTGAAGTCATTAAACTTGTTGAGAACAACGCCCCATTCCCACATTTGTTAGCAAAGTCTTGGATCGAAAAAGATCAGATCAGAAGGAAAGAAGAGGAAGAAGCTGCAAAAAAGAAAAATCAAGAACTAAGCGATTTCATAGCCAGAAAAAATAGACTGACTAATAGAAGAACGAGAGGATAAGTCAAAGAAATAGAAGGTAAAATAATTATCTAGAAAGATTGAAAGAATTCAAGAAGGTTTGAAGGACCTATCCATGCAAGAAAGAAGAATACCCACCCTAGAATTAACAAGAGAAGAGATATTAACTTCGAACCCTTTAAGGGAACATCAACAATGCGAAGTCACTACGCTAGGAGAAGATAGGAATAAGAATGGAAAGAGAATTCAAGAAACAATTAGGGAGACTCAGATCACAAGAAAGAAGGAAGGGAAGCTCAGTAAGAAGAAAGCCAAGTTGGAAAAGATATAGGAAGTTATAGAGAATAAATGGAAGACTTTGCAGGAGGCAGGTTTGTAGGATTTGAACCTCGTCGGAACAAAAGAACCACGTAGAATGGGAATTCACCCCGGTGAAGCTATATGACCATTGGAGGTGCCATTCCCTTTAGAACGACGCCCCAGAACGACTAGAAAACACATTTATGGGTGGATGGACCACTTTTGGGATGTTGAGACCGCACCATAAGGGACAGATTCACATTGATGGAAGAAACCCTGCCCATTGGAGGAATCTATTATGACGCTCTCTTATTTAACCCATTGGTCGTTGCACTGGGACCACTTTTTTCCACCCGTCAAACTTTGTTATCAAAATCTAGACATCATCAACCATTTGTCTACCCCGCTTATCTGTTCGCCTACCCTGACCTACCTGTTTAAAAGTGAGAATGTCAGGTGAACACACTAAGTTAGAGAAGTGCGTTGAGGAGGTTCTTAACAAGTTTATGGCTAATAGAGCTATGTATGAAGGTATCCAAGCATCGTCAACCAGGGGACTATAGGCTTCCCCTTCGACTGGATGACGTTCTGGCCATACCAACCCCGCGACTGAACAATGAAGTAAGAATCGCAGCGATATGGCTAATGCGAAGTAGATCCCGTCGATCTTACCAAACTATATCCTACCGTTGGTTGGCGTGGTTAACCATGATATCATTCCACGAGACTATGAGTACATTTTGATCACCGAGTACATTTTGAAGGGAATATGCATAGTTGGGAGCCAGTTGGGATAGATCTCGTTACTAAAGAACAATGACTTCAACCTTAGAGATAGAAAGAACTACGCTATGCTAGCGCCCCACAGATACTTGATTAAGACCACTGGAAAGAAGCCTCGCCTGGTCTCCCAGCCATGGATTAAGGAGCTGGTGCAGTCCACTATAATAAATGTGATGAAGATTCCCCATTTTGGTTGACACCAGGAGGTTAAATCTTGCATTAAAATCCTCTTATCGTGCTATCATAAAGGATACATGTGGCTTGAATCAGTTGATTACTGTGGATCCGACGCTGATCCACTTGATTACAAAATTAATCATGAAGGGACCTGACCCTCAGAAATTTTACCCAGGGAAGGCCTCAGACTGCTCTCTGGCACAATGCATCAAGGAGGCATATGGTGAAGTTGAAAAGGGAAATCAAGGCTACAAGGTAGCCTCTATCCAATATGGTACAGTGTGCCTCACTTTCCAACTCATAGTTGGTAAAATCGTAAGAAAGAACTACCCCACATAGGTCATCGGGTTCATGGTGGACCTCGCTGGAAAGTGTGTGGAGGGAATGCAAATGAATTGGGTGAGTTACCTCATCAATGAAATCGAGAAAGATTGTCGTGAAGCTCAGGATCAGGGATACAAGTTCCACTTCAGTTGGTTGTTCATGTTTATTGCATTTGTGGCTTGGAAAATGCCTAAAGGAGCCACTTTCCAGGAGATCAAACCATCGGAGCCATTGGCCACTAGGTTCTCTACCTTGTGGTACACCAACGATATGTCGAAGAAATGGTAGTCGAACATTGTGTTCCATGCCTATTATCAACAATTGAATGTTTTCATTGAAGCCTTTCCATGCATGACACCGCACACTTTGCACCAGTACCTACCTTTTGTGAAGTTCCATGCAGATCAACATTTGATATATATCACTATGCATAGAAATGAGAGCAAGGAGGAGCTACAATCTTATTATCTTATTACAAGCTAATAGACGACGACATGGAGCAGATCAAGAAGGAGTGGCCAAAGGAGTTCCTTGTACCGGTCAATGATGCAGAACTCTCCGACCCCAACATCATAGGAATCCCCTTAGTCACCCAAGTCGAGCATGTTGGATAGTCCAGTGCGAAGAAGAAAAAGAAAAAGGAGGAAGTCCATAATATAGATATTGATGAGGAAGACATCACCTCTGAAGGAAATGGATCCATCTCGCCAGGAGGAGGAGACGATGCAAATGGACAAGGAGGAGGGGATGAAGGAGAAAAGAAAGAAGAAGGAAAATCTACATCGCTAAAATATTCCCCTACTATAACACCGCAGAAGAGAAATATTTCTCCAAAGAAACCTTCAGCAAGAAAGAATACGTGTGCTAGTAAGCCCCAGCTAGAGGCCACACTCACAAAAGATGATATCAGTCTAGTTCATGGAGCCATGGAGGATGCTTCAGAGGATATATTGCAGAGATATGGATCGAGGTAGGAGGAGTTGTATGGAAGGGTCGAGAAGGAACTAAAGGAAATACAACAAGCCATTCAATTGATCTACATAGTACCCATTGCGCCTTCTTCATCACAGGTTGCAGAATTGGGGGATGAGCCTGCCGAATTAAGAAGACTTGCAGATGCGACAAAGGTTCGACTTCAGAAAGTACAAGAAGAAAAGGATAAGTCTATATAAGCCCTGAAACAAGAGAAAGAGGAATTATTAGAGAAACTATGAGTTGTGCAGTACTGCATAACTGCTTATGAAAATTAGAAATATGAGTTTTGAGCGATGCTCGAGGAGGAAAAAGAGAAGATACAAAGAGAAAAGGACCAGCTATTTGTGAAGCTGACTGTGGTCAAAGAAGAGGTGAATAAATCACTTTTCTATGTGCCCGACTTGGCACAAGAGGAACAAGAATTGGTTGAGATTCAAGTGGCGAAGGTCGCTGAGGCCATCCAACATCTTCAAGCAAGGATAAAAGAGTTGGAGATTTTAGCAGTGTCGAGCACTCCCAGGAGGTGCAAGATCAGAGGAAGGAAGACACTAAGAACACAGTTGGAAGGATCAGATCCCTCGCCTTAGAATGAAAAAAACTGAGCGATAGAAGTGCAAAGACTTATGAATGCCTCACAGAAGATCCAGAGCTACGGAAACTGGAAGTGCAGTTACAGGAGGCACAGTAGAAGGCATTGTCAATACAGACACAGATGAAGCTACTCACTACAGTTGAGAGAATGAAAAGATCACAAGAACAACGTGTGGTATAGCAACAGATTACTGCCATCCAGAGAAGAGTAATGGAAGTCACGTAGAAGTTGCAACCTGTGCAGGATGAGGCCAACAAGGTGTTTGAAGAAATTGAAGGACAAGGTTCGCAACTGGACCAAGTGGTTGCGACAGTGGAACAACGCCTGGAAGGGCCTATTACAACCCAGATAATCTAGGAGCTCACTGATTAGGAGGCTTAGGCATAACAGCAAGTCAAAAAATATTGAGTGAAGCTCGAGGCCTTCAAAGTGACACTACCCAGATCTGAGTGACTCGGGATGAGTCACAGGTGAGTGTTGGGGGCCTGTTGGCCCTTGACCAAGTTTTGAGGAAACCTTGATCAGGTTTGGACCACCTTTTGGACTTTGATGCGAGGATATAAGATGGAGCGCCATGGTGGAGCTGAGATAGTGGATCTCACTTGTTTTGCGAGCTAAGTGGACCCAACAAGAGTTTCACTAGGATTTTTGTAATGGGTTATGGGATGTCAGCCCATGGGTTTACCCATGTTTAGGCCCTTTTGTAAGGATATGTAAAAGTATAAATAGATAAGAATGTATGTTAGAAGTAGAGAAGCAGAAGATAGCTTGGAAGCCTAAGTGCAAGTAGTTTGTCATTTGGTGTATTTTGTGTGCTTTGTGCTATGTTGTGTTTGTCATTTGTCTGCTTAGTTCTTTTGTTATGTACAATGGATAGATCTGATGTTGATTAGTGCTTCACTTGTGCTTTATGAATGAATGCTAGAACCAACTCATAGCTATGTGCTAAGTGGTTGAAGTACTTAATCTTTATTGTTACTACGCTACTATATCTTAGTGTTTCATTATGCGATGTTAATGAAGATAATAAATTAATGCATATCATCTCCTAAGTTTTAATTAATTATCCAAGTCCAAAAATCTTCAAAACATACTTAAAGATTGATTTCAATTTAGGCTATTAAAATTTCCTCTTCTCAAAATTGATTTCAAGATTGCTTAAGATAATCAAAACAATTTTAACTAAAATAACAACTTTGACCGACTCTGTCTGCTTCAAGGTTAAGCATATGTAACAATTTATTTAGGGAATCCCTAGTTGGTTCATGATGTAAATATCGTGGGAAAGAGAACTTAGATAACAGAGTATGATATATGGATGTGTATGAAAGACTTACAGATATCATAGATATTGCTTCACTGCCAATGAGCTTGTTCAGTACCCCGGTGAAGTTATCTACTTCTACCATTGAATTTTCTTTCACCACTTCAATTAACACTTTTTCATTTCGCTGAGATGAGGGAAATCAATATATGAATTCCCTTTCATCATCCCTTTTGGACAAGATGGGGGAAATCAAATTATCAATTTCCTTTCACCATATGTCTTATATTTTAATATTTTGAAGTGGGGGCAATCCATTTGTATGTAACATACAAGGGATGATTTCTGTTTAAAAAATATTTAGACCAAAAAGAAGGTCTGTCAACAATTTTAAGAATACTCTGAAACTAATTATCTTCTGATTTTCAATACACCTTCACCTATAGGAGAAAAACTTTGGGAATTTTAATTTTTTCAAGGGTCAACCTTGAGCAAATTCATCATTTTAAAGTTTGATATCAGAGCTTCGAACCCTTGAAAGACATAAATTCATTTCTTATAAGAAATGAACTCGAAAGAGATCTGAATTTAAGTCTTTCGAGTTCCTTTCTTATTATTTTATTTTCATTTTTAGAGATGGCTTTAGGATTTATCGACATGAGACTTCAAGTTATGATTTTCTACACCTTTGGTTTTTAGGTCAGGTGATAATATTATTACGAGAAAAACTTCCTTCACATCCATTTCAAAAAGAATTTTCTTAAAATTTTATTTGGACTATAAGAAGAGTAGGAACTCATACCTTATTTTCCTTTTGAATTTAAAGCAAGGGAGATTATTAATTTA
Organism: Picea glauca; assembly: GCA_000966675.3. NCBI lineage: Eukaryota > Viridiplantae > Streptophyta > Pinopsida > Pinales > Pinaceae > Picea > Picea glauca. The sequence goes on from JZKD02S1431549.1 coordinate 723,091, forward strand.
TCACCTGTTTTTAGAGAAATCAAACGTTTGAAAAACGAGTGTTGAATTTTTATTCAACCTCATCTCATGTTCAACATGATTTATTCTGCAAGATGATATGTGATACATGTGTTTTTATTTTTCATTTCAATGATATCAAGCAATGATAAATTTATTGAAAATATCTACAACAGATGATCAAATGACTCAGATAATTTACAAAAATGCCCAATGCCAATTAAAATGATCATTTGAAAATTAAAATGCCAATGTCAATCCAATATGATATATACAATGGAAATCTAAAATGTAACTACTGCATGAAATGTTTTAAAGAATGCCCATTGATATGATCATCAAGAATTTCTCCATCAATATTTTCCAATGAGAATGAGTTTTTTCCCTCAACAACTTAAATTTTAATGCTCCAAACCAAAGATGATTGAATTTTCCATGTTTGTCTGCATCTTCCTCTCTAGCTTCCCATTTTAAAACTAAATCGCTAGGAAGAAACTCCATGTCTTTGGATTTTTTATCGAAAAGGGATTTCATATTATCCTGGTACTTTTGAAGATTATCATCCATTTCTACTCTGTTCTGTTGAACTTCGATGCTTTGATTCATTATTCTTGTAATGCCATTTGGATCTTCGTTTGCATCCTGCCAAAGTTTCATCACAGGAAGAGAAAGATTAATAGGAAGGATAACTTTAGTACCATAAACTAATTGGAAATGAGACATACCTATAGATTTCTTGGTGCCAATCCAGTTTTTGTTA
>JZKD02S1431549.1:730500-743078 GCA_000966675.3 Picea glauca
ATTGATTATAGTCATCAAAATCTTGTTAGATGATTCAGCCAACCCATTTCCTTGAGGATAAGAAGTTGTCGAATGACCTAAAATAATATTGTTTTTCTGACATAAATTGATCATTTTCATAGCTTTAAAATCCTGAGCATTATCAGTAACTAATTTTCTAGGACAACCAAATCTTGCTAGGATATTTTCTTCCAAAAAGTTTATTACTACTGAATATGTAGCATTCCGAGTTGGAATGGCTTCAACCCATTTCATAAAGTAATCAGTAACGGTTAGAATCCATCCATGTTGAGAACTTGATTGCATATGAACTTCTCCAATGAAGTCTAGGCCCCATTTTTGGAAAGGAGATTCATCTTTTACTGGAATTAAAGGTAAAGCAGGGAGATTTTTCTTACCAGCGAACAGTTGGCATGAATTGCAAGCTCTAACTCTTGCATTTACATCAGTAAAAAACTTTGGCCAATAATATCCTACCCTTAAAATCATGTAAGGTGTTGCTCTTCAAGAATGATGTGCTCCACATACTCCTTCATGAAATTCATCGATGACACCTTATGTCTCAGATTCTATCAGGCAATATAACAGGAAACCTGAAGGGTCTTTCCAGTATAGCTTGTCGTTGACAATGCAACACTTAATGGAATGTAGCTTTAAATTTCTTTACTTAGAAGGAGTCACATCGTTTGGGCATTGAAGAGTAAGGAGGTATGCAACAATATCAAAGTACCAGGAAGAGGAAGAAAAATTATCTTCAATCTGAGTTATAGGTGTTTGATCGTCAATTTCCTTTGTATCTAGAATATAATCATGTGATTCAAAGTTATTTATTCCAAGCACTCTGAAATTTGATTTAGCTAACAACCTTGCTAGGCCTTGGCCTTTCACTAGCTTGGTTGGTTTCACTTCTAAATCAAACTCTTGAATTTTATCAAACCATCTCCCTCTTCTTCCATCATTGTATGACTGAACTGAGATATCTTCAATTGCATTTGTTGGTACATAAGCAATTATTTTGGAGTGCAAGAAATATGTTCTAAAAGAATTGAGAGACTTCACCATTGCATAAGCTTGTTTTTCAAGTATATCATATCTTAGCTCTACATCCCTAAGGCTTTTCTGAAAAAGTCTATCGGTTGTTCAAATCCTTCTTCGTTCTTTTGAAGGAGAACTACTGTGACGATATGTCCAGAAGTGAAAGAGAAGATTAAGAATTATTTTGTATAGTCCAGACTTACCAATATTGGTGCTTCTCCTATAGATTTATTAACACGCTTGAAAGACGCTTTGGCTTCTACTGTCCATTTTACTTCGTTGTCCTTTTTTAGCATATCTGTAATCAATTTGATTATTTTAGCAAAGTTAGGAATAAATCTCCTCAAAAAATTGATCTTACCTAAAAAAGATTGAATCTCTTTTCTATTTCTAGGAATATTGATCAGGTCAATAGCCTCAACTCGCTTAGGATCAACCTTGATTCCATCTTTTGAAACTACATGACCTAAAATTTTACCTTCTTTCATAGAAAAGTGTAATTTTTGGCGGTTAAGAGACAAACCAAATTTTCTACATTTTTCAAAAGTCTGAGGTGCATCAAATGTTCTACATCAAAAATGGAAAAAATTGTTAGATCATATATATAATAACAACAAACTTGTCTCTCTCACCAACGAACACGATATCCATTGATCTCTGGAAAGTTTCTCTTGCATTCATTAAACCAAAAGGCATTTTATCATACATAAAGGTTCCCCATGGAGTAGTAAACGTAGACTTTTCTCTATCATCTTCATGAACAACAATATGATTATATCCTGAGAAACCATCAATCATAGAAATTATGTTATCCCCTACTATATTCTCTAAAACATGGTCCATCTTTGGGAGTGGGTAGTTATCTTTAAGAGAAGACTGGTTTAAGTTCCTAAAATTAGCCACCCATTCAGAGTATCAGAGGGGAATAATGATTTTTGCATCAAGGAGTTTTTTAACCTCCTTTTCTATTACCAGCAGAAGAATTGGGTTTATCTGTCTAAGATTCTGCTTGAAAGGATTAATACCATGTTTTAAGGGAACCTTGTGTTCAATAACAAAAGTATCATAAGTTTTTGAATCATCACAAGACCATGAAAAAACATCTTTATATTGTTTAAGAAAATCAACGTATTTACTCTTTATTTGTGTCGAGAGATATTTTGATATTTTGACAATTTTGGGATTTTCATTAGTTCCTACATTACAGTCTTCAACTTCTTCGGGTTGAGGTTGCAAAGTAGACTTTAAAGGTATATCATCTTGGTCAATCAACCTTTCTAGAGGGATCAGACCTCTGGGAATTTGATTGTTTTTAAGTAAGAGCATGCAGTGATTTGCAATTTTATCTTGGAACTTTTATGGGTTCTCTCCTTCCTGCATAATCCAAGCAGGATCATTATGATTTTATTGATCTATGTGGGTCTCAAAAAACTCATCTACCATTTCCAGGAACAATTTGATTCGTTCGTCATCTTCAAATACTTTCCAATGTTGAACATTGTTTGGAATTGAAGGTCTATGTCTTATCTCAATATGATATTTCATCTTCAAAACAATAGGTGGTATGAAAGTTGCAACATCTTTGGCCAAAGAATCAACTTGTTGATTTTTCATTATGGGAGTAAAGTGAATATTAAAAGATGAGAATAAATTCTCTATTAGATCCCAGGCACAATTTCTATACGATCTCAATCTCATATGATTATCTTGATATTGTTGTTTTATTTGTTTTACAATGAGCTCAACATCTCCATAAACTATCAAATGTTCGATTTTTAATTTTCTTGCAGCTTCTAATCCTAAAAATAAAGCTTCATATTCACATACATTATTGGTGTAATCAACATCCCATTGTAATCTATAAGAGAAAGAAATAAAATAATCATCACTTGGTGCCACAAATAAAACTGCAGCTCCGGCTCCTTCGCAGGATGAAGCACCATCGAAGAACATTTTCCACATCCCTTCTCTAACATTTATATTCTTCTTTGAAATTTGTATTTTTTTATTTTCTTCTTCTATACATTCTTCAAAATCATCATATATAGATAATATACAATTTCTTAATTCTTGATCAACAACATAGACTGGTTATTTATTGGGGTTTTGAGGGTCACTTATAGTATACACAAGTCTAGTTTCTCTGTACAGTCGAGTAAATTGTCCAGCAAAAAATGGAATTGTAGCATAGGTCATGTCTAGCTGAACCGATCCTCCTAGATTGGAACCCCAAGATCTGGATAGAAGCATGCCATACTTGGCAGGAATGTCAGCAACAACCACATCCATAAGAATACTTTTCACAGAAACCTGAGCAAGATTTACCACTAAATATTTAATCATACCGAGACAGTTAACCTTTCTAGAATCAAACGAGTACAAATCTTGATAAGGTCTGGTAATTTCAAGGCATAATTTTTCCATGATAATCTTAGGCATTAAATTATGCGAGGCTACTGAGTCTAACATGCAATTGTGAAGTAAATGATCGTGCACGGTCAATGTAATATATAACAGAGCAACTGAATCCTTAATGTTTTCAATGTGTGGTCCAAACATGATTGCAGGTTTTTCATCTTGCAAATTGATAACATCAGCTTGATATTCAACATCAGAAAAAATTATTTATTTAGCGATTTGTTTTTTATAGATCGAGTTCCTAGCAAGTTCAACCAGAGGCATTGGAATCTTAATTTTATTAAGTTCATTCTCTAAATTGAAATTCCCAATTGGTTTTTCAATTTCCCTGGTCTAAAGTTCAGCCTTTGTATTTCCCGGCTTCTTAGTTTGTACCACTTTCATTTCAACTTGCTTTGTTCAGGAAGCTTGCATCTCAGTTGATGGTTTTGTAACTACAACCTCATTTGTTGTGTTTCGTGATAAAATATTTTTCGGTGGAATATTTGTAGAACGTTTTTATCTTGGCCTCAAATCATATTTATGTTGAAGCTCAGCCATTATTGAGTTAGTGAGACCTTTGTATGTAGAGTCCCCTAGATTGTTGATGTTTTCAACATTATTAGGCAGAGATTCTAGATCTAAGGATTTCTCATAATCCTACTTTGTTAGGTGAGGCTCAAGATCATCATCACTGAGGTTGTTTAGATCTTCCTCTAATTCCTCATAATCTTGCAACTCATCTCTCTATATGAAATTCATAGTTTTAAATGGAGCTTGAATCTTTTGATCCTAATTTTTTATTTGCCTCTTTTGTATTTGAGGATTAGGGTTTATCCTGAATTGATTCCTAACATATGGATCAGGTTTGGCTTGTTCTATTTCCATCCTGGATATTTTGTTTGATAGATCTTTAATAGTTTTGGCCATCTCATCCATTTTTTCCTTTCCATACTTTCCATATCCAGAGGGCCCTGCATGTTCTTTAAAACGATTGGGTTCTCTCTTTCCCATATCAACTTTAGTTTTCAACTTCCAGGATGTGATCATATTTGATTCAATCTATATAGCATCGTCTTTCATTCCCGCCGAAGTAGTGGATCTTATTCCTCTCAAAAGTAGAGCGAAATTAGAATCAAAATCCCCTGCAAAAGTGACTTTTGCAGCTGGTTGAGAAGGTTTAACTTCAGCTGGGATTTTTTGATAAAGCTCATTTCCTCCTGGTCCTGGGTTTCCAGGGTTTTGATACTGTCCCATTTGTGGTGGGACAGGATGCATCTCATGTTGGGTATTCATCACACCTTGGTATGGAATAGGGTTTTGCAACACGGTCAGGGGTGGTTGTTGTAAATATTGTTGTAGGGCCTGTTGAGGGGTAGGCGATGCTCGAGGATATGGTGCATTCATCGAGTCTTTCATCTATTTGAAGTCAGAAATTTGGGGGAAATGGTAAGTATAATGACCATTTTCACTATAAAGAGCACAAGGGAAGTTCATCCGGAGGTTGTTGTTATTGTTCCTCCATTGGCATTTGTTGTTATTGTCCCCTTGGGGGTTCGAGTTACCCTGATGTTGATTTCCCCCAACAGGTTGGTTTTGTTGGGGGTTATTTCCTCCTGGTCCTGGGTTATTATTGTTTTGGTTTTTACCTTTATTTTTGGCATTATTCGGATGATGGGTTGGATTTACCATATTTAGTTGTTCAAATTTTTGAAATTGTTGAATGGGAGAGGGTTGAACAAAGTTAACTCATGCGTGTGGTTGTCCTTGTGGAGGAGAAACCAACTGTGGAGGAACAGGAAATGGAAAATATGGATTATGTTGTGGCAATGATCCGTAGGGTGCATAGGAAGGCATAGCACTTTCACTAGTGCCTAGGTTGTAAGCTGAGGTAGAAGGGGTACTTGAACTTGGTTGAGAAGTCGAGCACATGATGGGTGCCGACAGGGGTCCACTCATGGGTGGAGGAAGAGAAACCATATATGGTTGTTGGTAAAGGGGAGGAGGGTAATAAGATGGCCCTCCATACATCGATGGATATTGGGGTGTACCATACATAGGTGGTGGTTGGATGTACAGATTTTGGAGTGTGGTGGTACCAATCAATCCATTCGTCGCATGATACATCCCAAGTTTGTCCTGGCCGAATGGAATGGGTCTCGATGCATCAGGTATTACTATGTATAAGTAACCCAACTGAGCATAATTGAGTTCATAATGTTGAGACCCTTGCTAATGGCTTCCTCTTAGGATTTGGGGAAGATGGATGCCACGTCTTTGGCAAGGATAGAGACGAGTGATTTGAGAAACCAATCAAGATGTTGTTCTTTGGTGGTTTCTTCTTTACATAAACTACGTCACCGACACCATTCATAAATTTGGTCGGCAATATGTGTAGCTGAGGTTTGTTTTCACTCAGAGAGCAGTTCAAGACCAGTGTCATGACGAATTGGTAGTTGAAAGAAGGCGAAAAATGATTTGGCCAAGGATTCAAAAGTTGCATGAGTTGTTGAATTTTCATCCACATACCATTTGGCTGATGGACCAATGAGTGTGGGATGAAATAACCTTAAGTGGACGGAGTCTTCCATGATGATGTTTAAAGAGCACCATAAGTGGAAGGTCGTGACATGGTTGGCGAGATATTCCCCCGATTTTCCTTCAAACTTGGGAATGTCTGAAGGTATTTTGGTAGGCATATTGGGCCATGTGGGGTCATGCAATATAGGGTTATTCGTGAGTTTAATCAAATTAGGGATATTGAGGGATGCCAAATATGGCATGGGGGGTGGCGGTGGAAGATTAGTTCTAGCCATGGTGTGAGAAGGTTTTGTACCTAACTCTTGAAGGGGGTTTGGTGGGGTTGTACTTCTCCCTTGAGAAGAAGTTTTCCCACTACCTCCTTGTGAAGGAGAGCTAGTGGATGGTTGGCCTTGAGAATTGGACCCAAGTAAAGTGGAACCAAGTAAATTTGATCCCAAAATAGTATCACTCACAGGGGTGTGATATGGTTGAGTCAGTGAGTTGGCAAGACTAGAAATTCCTCTTAGAACAGGAGGGATATTTTGCAAGCATATGGATAAATGGGGATTTTGTGGGTCCCCTATGATGTCCGACTAGCAAAGAGAATGTGTGAAAATGGTGATGAGAGCAATAAATGAACAAGAGACTTGTATAATTTGGAACTTCACAATATATCTCACAATCACATGTAATCAAATGAGCATCATACATAAATCAATTGAAAAAAAATCATATATGTGGGTAGGTGGATTTTGTCAGCATGGGAGAACAAAGAAAAAAAATGCTCGTGTCCTAAAAAGACATAACATCCTTCCTCTCAAATAGAACTAGACCTTCCAATAGCACTCAATAGTGGGTTCTGAAGCCACCAGAAGAGGAACTAGTGAAGGATGAAACAATCAGTTATAATGAGGGGTAGAGGGTCATATCCTGAAAGAGCTGGCAATATTTCCCAATATCCACACAAAATCTGATCAAGGTGCAATTGCAGCCCACAATTGCCACATGGGTAGATGTCTTAAAATGTGGCCACTAGGTACCTCGGTCAAAGTGCGACATTTATATTTTCGGCCTCAGAAATGGGTCATAGGATGGATCCCTTCCAAGATTTGGGTGACTCAAGGGGGGACACACAGAACAATTGGACCTCGGCCTTCAACCCTTCATGGGTATCTCCCTACCTTATGGTGTTAGGAACACTTGACTTGGAGCATTTTAAAGTTCCCTATTTTTCAACTTCTAATGTTTGAAGATGTGAGAACTAGATAATGGGAGGTTATTTGGATGCCTACCCCCGAGATCCTACCTAGACTAAAAGTTTCTTTTGGCACCTCCTGTGGAGGAAAACTTAGTGAGTTTTTTAGAAAAAATTTAGATGTTTTTGGTTGAGATATTTGGGGTGTGAACCAATCTTGTTTGAATTAAGTGGGTGTGGATAATTTCTTCAAGAAATAGTGGGATGATTCAGAACCCCTTTGGAGGAAACATACTTTGACCTCCATATTTAGAGATGAAATTATGTGAGTGAGGAGTGACATTGTGTGTGAGCAAGTGAGAAAATGTGCCAAATTTTTAATAAGTTAGGGGTCAATTTGAAATATGTGGAATTCCTGTGGTTCTTACAAATCTTGATTACCTATCTCGCTAGATGGCATTGGTACCTTGCGGAATTTTAAAATCCCTAAAGAACTAGCATGTGGACATATGGGTCCTTACCAATCCTTTAAACTCCCTAATGTGGTTTACTCTAAGAAAGATTTGAAAAACTGTCCTAAATTGCAAGCATGTGGGAATGTATGGGTTCGTTACTTCGATCTTTAAACTCTCCTAGTGATGTAAACTAAGAAAGTAATTTCAAAAAATATCTTAATTTATGGGGCATGTATGGGCCCTTAAAATTTTAAGATGTTTTTGAAAATAAACTAAGAGGAGCCCTAGGTGGGCTTTGTCCTCTCCTAAATATTTTGTTAAGGGAGATGGAATTTTCCCTTAATCACCCTTCTGATTCTCAAGATCGTTCTATGGTGCGAGAGAAGAGCATACTCAATGATTAAAGTTTGATTTATGGTCCCAATGCAAGTGTTTTTATATGTGATAGTAAAGAATCTCAACTTAATTTTTACAATCAAAACAAGCCATCCATGTGGTAGACAAAGAAAAATAGGAGAAATATGGTTCTTTTAACCCCTTAAGTGCCTATGTTTTGACTAAAGTTTCATGTGGGAAAGGAATCTAAGTGTAGTGCATTTACAAATTGCATAAAAAACAAGATTTTGAAGGCTAGAGGCCTCAAATCATCACAAAAACTCTTACAATGTTGAAATTATGAACAAATGTTGAATAGGCTTGGATTTCTTCACCATTTTCTTTCTTGTTTATCATTTTCGTCACCATGATAAACATTCTGGTGAAGGGTTGGACGACCATCCTCTCCTGAAGGGCTCTTTCAAAATGTCCAACTCTTCACCATTTCTTCACCATCCTCTCCTGAAGGGCTCTTGCAGCTGAAATGACTAGTAATTACTATATCATTGAAATGCATCATAATTAAAAGACATAGCATTTTCTCTATCTCAAAATGTTGTGTATTTTCTAATATATTCATGCAACATCTTTTTCTTTGTTGTTTTAAAAATTGACTTGGATTTACATTAATCACATATTTTAGTTTTGAGACTCGTCCTTTTGTGGGCACTCTCTTCCAACCATATTAGTTAATGAAGCTTTGTCGTATAATTTTTTTCTATGGAAACTATTCAATTAGTTTGTATGTACTGTAATAATCAATTGTTAATGTCTACATTGGTTAACAATGTTAGTCCCATTGCATAGTTTTATAATCACATTTTAGAATCCTCATGAAGTTTGATGATCGAGACTCACTTTCAGGATTGATTTCTTCATACAATGTTTTTAATTGTAAAAGGGGACATATGGATCAATGGAAAAGAATTCAAAATATTAAGGAAACTTAGAGAAATAGGGTTTTCTTAGGTTTAGCTAGTTAAAGAATAGTTCAATCTCAACCCTCTGAAGAAGCCTAGAGACCCATCTCATGTATTAAGTTAGTCTTTGTAAATTCCATGCATTATCTATATTTGCATGGTCTAAATTCATGGGTATACACTATTGTAAAACGAAAAGAAAATTTGGATCAAATCATGAATCCCAAACACTCCCATAGTTATAAACTCATTTCTATAATATCTTGGATAAAACAACCATTGTTTAATTATTGGCAAGTTGATATTTGATTACTCTCGATCTATTATGTGTATATTATGTTCTCAAGAAATTGTTTTTGACATTGCTTTGGTATTATTCTCAATCTATTATGTGTATATTATGTGCCAAACATTTGTTTTTGATATTTCTTTGGCCTTGAGACCTCACCCTATGTATTTCCTAGTTTTACACCTATTTGTCATGCAATTGAACCCTTTATATTCTTCAATAACATTTTCTTAGCTTTCGTTCACATTTCATATGTTGCACATGCACCCTCTACATTTGAAACCCATTTTTGAGTTTGCCCAACATTTGTTATTTTATTTTTTCTATAAATTAAAACAAAACAATTACCTAAGGAATGCTTCTTTGTTTATAGTGAATAAACATTACAAATTCTCATCTCACACCCATCCATCCCCCTCACACCACATTACATATTTTAACATAAGGGGGAAATGACATAATTGCTCATTAGTTTCTCAAACAACACCAAGGAAGCCATGTTGCAAATTAAATAACCATACCCTACCTAAAACTTTCCCAGTAAAAATGACAAAAATGCATTGGGACATACGTGTAGGATTCCACTCCTACCATATGGCTTTATTCTTTTCCAAATTAACTAGTTAGCATTAATGGTAAAAGCTATACAACGTTGTAATCAACCAACTAGTTGTAGTTTTCTATCATACCTCATGACATCAAAGGTGGTTTCAACCCTCAACTATACTCCCACCTACCTATAACCTTACCCAATCCCTAGTATCATGCTAAACAACTTCTTCCCTTTAGATCAACCTAGTCAATGCTATCATGTCTATCACATCACCATGTTTTATTATCTTTTTAGCATGATAATTATTCTTTCTCAAGTCTTTAAGACATAATGTTACTTATGAGAACTTCACTCTCACCTTAATCAACCAACCTTGTAGATATTACAATTGAGACTTCCTTAGAATCCACTTAACTCAAGAGATATTGGACCATATGCATACTTAGTTCTTAATAATCATGCAACGAAGATAAAAGAATAGCCTTTTACTCTTACCATATAGATCTATTCTTTTCCAATATAATAGCTTAATATTAATAATAAAAGATGTATTGAATTGTAGTCAATGAACTAAACACAGTCTTTAATGATACTCATGTCACATTTCATGTGTTAGTAGGATTGTAATACAACCATGTTTTTATTGAAAAAAAATTGTAACCAAAATAATGTGTATTCTTTAAAAACAAACATGATATCTCACCAAACTAAAAATGATATCTCAACAAACTAAAAGATTTGAATGGTTCAATGTGCCAACTATATTACATTTTATATCATATATTATTTATTATTTATATCCATAAACAATTACATTCAACCATTGTATTTTCTCTTTGGGATAAATGGAGGATATTTTAATTTTAACCAACACTCTACCTTGCCAAACCCATATCTAGAAGCGATCTAAATATCTAACATTAAGCTCATTTAACCTTAATGGGTCAACTATTTCAAATCTTTTTATTAAAAGTTTCTTATTATACCTGCCGCGGTAGTGTATATATACAACAAGTAGCAACAACAAACTAGGTATGACGATGGGAAAATCTAATAAGGAAATCTTGTTCTATATAGTATCATTTTCTTATCCATGTAAATTCATTTTTTATAATAATACAAATGTTATAATAGAAAACGAGCATAGAATATTACCGGAAAGGAAAGTATTTGTTTATATGGGTAATTTTTTTTTTCATATTTATTATAAAATTGTAAATCTATTATTCATCAATTTTTATTACAACAATATGAATATGAGTATAAATCTTGTGTTTCGGTACTATTAAAATTTTAATTAAAGTGTAAATGTATGTTTTTTTATAAAGTATATATTTTTTAATATTTTTATATGAAATAAAATAATATTAAAGAAATGGGTATGATTTAAATTTTTTTATGAATTTTTTAATGTTTCGGATAACATTTCAAACATTTCTATAGAGGATAAAGTTTTTTCTATAGAAGACATAAAGTTTGGGGTTAAACGACTCACAAATGGGAAATATAAGGATATTGAAGGCTGCTAAGATGAAATATTAAAAATTGGAGGGTCTATTCTCATCCCTTACATACACAAGCTATTCGATTTAGCAGTCAAGTAGGGATTTCTTAAACCCTAGACTCAAAGTCTCACTGTACCTATTTTTAAAAGACAAGATGAAAGCAATCCCTCCAATTATAAGACCATTATGATTAGCCCCATTTTAGCAAGCTATATGGAAGTATTTTGGAAAAGAAGATAAGCATATGGCTAGAAAACCATGGAAAAAGAGGTAAAGGACAAGTTCATTTTAGACACTATCATTCAATTGTGGACCACCTTGTCATGCTTAGGATCATTGTAGAGGAGTGTTGTAGCAATAAAACCTATATCCTTTGTTGTTTCATTGACTTTAGAAAAGAATTTGATATTGTACCTAGGACTAACCTTTCAAATAGGTAAGAAAAGCTAAAAGTTCCCTTTGAGCTAAGAATTGCTACGATACGGTTGTATGAGCCTGTGATTGTCAAGTTTAGGAGCACTAAGGGATGGTAGGAATAAATTAACTGTAATATTGGAGTCAAGCAAGGTTGTCCTTTATCTCCTAGCCTTTTTGACATATACATTGACAAGTTAGAACATAGTTTGGAAGTAACAGGTTATGTTGGAACAACTCTTGCTAGTATAGTCATCATGTAACATCCCCAAAACTAAATTATTTTTGAATTTGAAATTTCTTAGGAAATTATTTCCGTTTTTGTTAAATTCAAAATTGGAAAATTTTCGCCATTTATGGAAATTATGAATTTTAAATTCAGTTAATTGTAATTGATAATTATGACTGTTGGGCAGAGATTTGATTTGACCCAACTAACTATTTGACTATGACACTTGTATGAAACAAAATATTTTATAATTATTGCTAATGGACAAATGGAACAACCATGTTAAAATCAGTTGACCATGACTCCATGAGTGTGGAACACGTTGGAACTACCTCAGGGTTGATTGTCACAAGTGGAAAATCAATAATTTGGCCATGGGCAACCCTTGAAAATCAAGGATTTGGAATGCTGCAAAAATTCCCAAGGGTGAAAAATACCTAGGCAAAAATGGCTTTTGATATATAGCATATGGGAGGAGGGAGGACATTGCCTAGTATGTTGTGAAAGGAAATTTATCTCTTGCTATTATGAACACTGGTTTTCTGAGTGTGAGGCAAGGATAAGTTGTTGAAGCAGAAAGACTATTACTGAGGTGGATTACTGAGTTTTCCCTCATGGATTCATGGTCAGGCTAGGGGGTGAATGGAGCAAGTGACTTTGGTTGTTCCATTCTAAGGTTGGGAGGAAC
>JZKD02S1431549.1:799374-810839 GCA_000966675.3 Picea glauca
TAGAGGTTAACTTGGCAACAGGAGAAAAAATCTCACCAAAATCAATTCCCTCAACCTGGGAATAACCCTTTGCTACTAACCGAGATTTGTATTTCTCCACTTTTCCTTCTGCATTAAGATTCCTTTTAAATACCCATTTGTTTCCAATGGGCTTTCTTCTAGTCAACAACTCCACTAGATCCCAAGCCTCATTCTTATCCAAAGCTGCCATTTCTTCATCCATGGACCTTTTCCAGAAATTTCCATCCTTTGAATCCACTGCCTCCCTGACAGTTCTAGAATCATCATCAGTAATAGACAAAGAAAAATTTGAACGAAAATCAGATGGAGTACACCTTTTTGGTAGCCTTCTTTCTCAAACCGATCTCCTCAATACTGGAGTATGATGATGCTCTTCTTCTGATTCTTGTTCTTTTGTAGAGTCTGACTCATCATCCTTTAAATCAAACTCTATTTTCTCTGGTTCTTCCTTACTTGGTAGGTCTTCCTGTTTAACAACATCCTTCATTTCTCTAAATACCACATCTCAGATATACACTAACTTCTTAGTTTCTGGGTTCCAAAGCTTATAACCTTTGAGACCATATTTATATCCATTAAAGATACACTTTTCAACCTTCTTACTTAGGTTACTCTTGTTTTCCTTTGGAACATGAACATATGCATCATAGCCAAATACCTTGAGATGTGTGAGAGAAGGTTTCTTACTAGTCCATACCTCTTGTGGAGTCTCGTCATCCAATGTTGATGAGGGTGATATGTTGACCAGGTAACATGAAGTACCCACTTCCTATGCCCATAATTCTTTCCCTAACCCGACACCACTGAGCATGTACCTTGTTTTTTCCATCAACGTGATATTCATCCTTTCTGCAACTCCATTCTATTGAGGTGTATATGGAGTAGTCTTCTGCCTTGCTATACCACACTTCTTACAGAATTCTTCAAATTCATTCCTGCAGAACTATCTGCCATTATTTTTCCTCGACATCTTAATTATTTTCTCTGTTTGATTCTCAACAAGAGCCTTAAACTCTTTAAACTTATCAAAGACTTCAGATTTCTTCCTGAGGAATTATATCCAAGTATTCCTCGAGAAGTAATCTATAAATGAGACATAGTACACATATTTTCCCAATGATGGGACCAATACAGGTCCAAAAACATCACTGTGAACTAGCTATAAAATTCCTTTTGCCCTCATTGCACCAGAAGGGAATCTTACCCGAATCTTCTTCCCATATACACAATGTTCACATAAATCAAAATCCAGAGAGCAGTTAGGCATACCTTCAACCATACCTTTACCGTGTAGTATTCTAAGACCCTTCTCTCCGATATGCCCCAGTATTTGATTCCACAACATAACCTTTTCTCCAGAGACTATAGGAGTTCTTTCTTCCTCAAATCCAATATCAGGAACAATGAAACTATTACACCCATCACTAATAGTGATTCCTTGCAGCTTATACAGAGTTCCAAATCGAACTCCTTTCAACAACACCATTGCTCCTCGAACCATCCTACAGGTTTCATTTTCAAATATTGTTTTTACCCCTGCATCGTCCATTTTGCCTACAGAAATCAAATTTCTGGCCAAACCTGGGATGTGAAGAACACCAGGAAGTGTTCTAATCCTTCCATCTATGAGCCTCAACTTGACTTTTTCTTGTCATATGATTATGGTTATCGAATCATCACCTAAGAAAACATTACCTCCATCATACCTTTCATATTCACAAAACCACTCCCTGTGGGGAGTCATATGAAAGGATGCACCTGAGTCAACCAACCATGCCTCATAATCTACATGTGTGCTTGAAGAAGCCAAGTACACATCCCCTCCTTCTTCCTTCAAGGTATTTTCTTCTATAGAAGGATTCTTTAGATACCTTCTTTTTATCAACTTTGGATCTACACTGCTTCTTGTAGTTCCCTTGTTTTCCACATCTCCAACATACCTTTACAAACTTTTTGAGAGATTTAGATCTACCCTTAGACTTGGATATTCCCCATGATAACTTAGATCTATTTCTTTCCTGGGAGCGTCCTCTTGCAAATAATGTGTCTGTGCTCTGTCCTTCCATATTCTTTTATCTCATCTCCTATGACAACAAGGATGAGACCACTTCATTAAACTTCAAGGAAGTTGTATTACTACCTATGGACACAACTAGACTATCCCACAAGTCTAGTAAAGAACACAGTAAACTGATACACTTATCTTCATCTAAAATTTTAATCTCAATAGATACTAACTGACTTACCATAGTATTGAAAGCATTCAAATGCTCTGCCACTGAGTCTTCATCTCTCATCCTCAGATTATACATCTTCTTTCTCACGAATAGTTTATTTACTAGGGACTTAGACTGATACAACTTCCCCAACTTATCCCATAAGTCCTTGGTTGTAGCTTCCTCTGACACATTCAATAATACTGAATCTGAGAGACACAGTCAGATTGTGCTCTTCGCCTTTCGATCCAACTTTTTCTATTCATCTGTTGAAGTTCCTGTATGTGCAGTACTTGGATCTACCACAATCCATTGATCTCTGTCCACCAATAGATGTTCCATCTTAAGCTTCCACAACTCAAAACTTTGCCCATTAAACTTCTAGATCTCCATTTTTGAATTGCTTGCCATTTCTTTTCACTTGAAAAATCAATACCACAGATCTCCCACTGTAACAAGGCTTATCATAGTCCCGAGCCAAACCCTTGACCACAAAGGCGTCCCCCTAAAGCCAACAAAGCTCTGATACCAGATGTAGATTTTAACCTTGTACAATATGAAAACCAACATACTTTATATTCATTCATAGTGATACATTGTTTACAATACAATATACATATAGGATCCAACGGCATCCAAAACCCTAACCCAATGAATTGGATTAGTCAACAACCCTAATCCCTTAATTGGAAATAGAAAACCATCGACAAAAAACCATGTGCTGAAAAACTGCCCAAAAATGCGACATGCTTCCCGAGGCAAAAAACAATTCTCGGGGGCGCTTCCCCAAAACTCCCCTATGCGCCCGATGCAATGTAGACACTGCTACTCATGCAAAGAATATAACACATACCCAACAATATCGACGATACTAAAAATATCATTAAATCTAAATTTAAGGAGAAACTTTTGTACTATAAAGAATTAGAGGCTAAAAGAAAATTAAGATACTATAAGGATATGGTTAAACCTAATCTTGAAGATCAAAATTTTCTCGATGTTTTGAATAGCGTAAGTAAGAGAGTCAATATTGCTAAAATAAGAACTAATTCTCATGAAATTCATAGTGAAGTTGAAGGTTGGACAATTCCCAAAACACCATGGCATCAAAGAATCTGTCACCTTTGTGACACTCAAAGGGTTGAAGATGAAAATGACTTTCTCCTGGAGTGTCCCACATATACCCAAATTAGATCTCAAATTAAAAATATTTGTCACAATACCAACCTTCTAAGTCATCAAAACTATAGTGATCTTGGAACATTTCTCCTAATGCTTTTTGAGCATCGAAATAACATTCTAAAGAAGTCATAATCTCTTACCTTTATTAAGGTCTAATAAACTACTCTTGATCTCGGTGAATGTTAATCATCATTATCATCATAATATCAATAAACAATAATAAATAATAATATATGTGTAAGTATTATTAATTTTAATTTGTTGATAGGTATGACCATTACTCAGTTTCTTACCTTTGGGAGAATCCATATTTGTAAATTTATGATAGTGAAAGTATATAAAAATAGTGTGTATTTAAAAAAAACTAAATCATATGATATGTTTTCTACAAAATCAAAATTATAAATATATTTCTAAATGAAAAATATGTATCTTTAGAAGTTTCATTTGTACTCCACATTAAAATAAAAAATAAATATTTATATTAAAACTAAATTTTAAAAAAGTCAAAGCCATGTTAAGGGTTGGTGTGACTCAAGTAGAGTGTGATCCCCATCTCCTAGTAATTTTGAAGGCTTAGATGCCCCTTGTCTGCAGTTTCTTAGACCATAGGCTAGTCCTGAATGTAATAGACATGCTAGCAAACAAAAAAAATCATAGTTGCATGGAAATTGTTCCCGACATCTCCAAAACTCATTCCCATCACTATGTCGTTTATGGGATCTTGGAACGAGTATGAAACCTCCCCAATTGGTTGGAACAATTTTGGAAACTTTGGAGCATTTCGGGAACTTCAATGTCAAGGACATGGGATCTTGGGAACAAGTTTCCAATATAAAAAACTTTAAATTAGAATTCTATTTTTGGTATTAATAGTACATGAATTTTAGATATTATTAAATTAAAATGTAAATATTTTTATTCCATTATTACAAACACCTAATTTATTACAAATATTATTATTATATTTATTCAAAATATCACTATAAAACAAAGAGTAAACCATAAGTAAATATTATTTCAAAAATTATTTAAATAAAACAACTTAATAATACTCACTTTATAGTTGTCGATAAGAATAACTTTTAATGCATCTATGTTGTTCATGGAAAAAAACTATCATGTATTTGCCTCCAATTTTATTGAAATAAAATTTAAAATGTATTATTATTTGGATACATAATATATAATATTTTTATTACATTTTTTTAATATATAATATTGTCCACTTGATGTGTATTCATATTTTTTTTTAGAGAACTCCACACAAAGCTCAAGATGAATAGAGAAAATTGTCAAATATATAACTTTAAACAATTCTCTAATATTTAGAGATATCATTTTATATTATAAAAGAAAGGTTACCATAAATTTTAATCTAGTTTTATATACATCATGTTTTATATAACAACTTAGTAATGTGATATAGTTTTGGTTCGTTTTTTTGCCATTATTTACATTATCTCTTGTTTTTTATATTAATCAAGGTATAGATATCACAACAACACATAGTATACAATTTTTTAATTGATATTTTGGTGCAATAAGTTACAATGCCTACTATGTAGGTAGTTGATATATGTTACAATGCCTAATATGTAGGTAGTCGATATACTCCATAAAAGAAGATGTATGGTTTTTTGGAATCAAAATCTAAAACCAATACCTAGTTTTCTCCCACAATATGAACATAGCAACAACTCCCCCAAATCCAATTTCCATTCCCATCCCCAAAGTTATTAAAGACATATTTTTATTCACACAACTCAACCATTTAACTTTAACATGATTACTCTTAGTAGTACTATTACCTTTTGTTATAGGTTTTTTCTCTTCTCGTGAACATTCTCCAGCATAGCACGTCCATTAGCAGTTGCTACACTTACAGGTAGAGTGGCCACCATGATGAGGAAGCACACTAGCATGAGAAGAACAACTCCTTTATGATCCATTTCTTCCCCGGAGTAACTTAAATGTCCTTCAAAGCTGAGTGAGTTGTGGTCTTAGCTATGTACATATATATATAAAAGGAGAGAAGCTCTCATATTACGAGGTCCTCCAACAATAACACGGAAGGGATAGAGAAATTACCGTATTGACTGGGAGATGAGAGAGGTGAATATCTATGTTGGGTATTTTGGGTATTATAAAGATGTAATATTTACGTTGGATCATTGGATGTTAATATTGGATCATTGGATGTCAATATGTTGGGTATTTGATGCGAGAAATTAATTATTATTTTAATAAAAATAATAAAGTATGGAAAATTTAAAATTATTAATAAAAGAGAAATGGTAATGCTTATTAAATGTGATAAAGATATAGAAAATTAGTTATTAATTTAATGAAAAATATTAAGTAAATTGAAAGTTTTAAAGATAGTAATAGAGAAAGGGAAATAAAGAGAGATTTTAAAGGTTAGGTGGACAAAGAGGCAAAGGATTAGGTCATAGTCTTTTTTATCCGACTATATAACTAATATATAAATAGGGGTTATCAAACCTTCATAGGGCCTAATTATATTTTTTTATCATACTACTATAACATTGTATTGTTGTTTTAAATTAATATAACAAGATCTGGTTACTATGCAAATACATGACCTTGAGGAGGAGTACATTGCTCTTTATTTCATTGCTGGTATTTTTTTTTTATCCATTCATGTGATTTACATTTATGTTTATTTTCCTTACACAAGTTCATTTATTTATGTTTACGCAAGGTAACTAACACAACAAATGTTAATTGAATAATCAATTGTTATCTTAGCAGGAAATCTTATTGTCTTAAATGATTGAAATAATGTTATTAATGATATAGTAGATTGATTATCCAAGTGTTTAGAATTATCCTTGTTTCTTTTATTAATCTGTTTTTTCATCATTAGGAAAAACTTTATTCTTTTTGCAGCTGGACATAACTTTGTTTCTGCAGTTAAGGAAGTGAACATTTTTCCTTTTTTCATAGTAGTCATTTAGGGATAGATTCGAAGTTAATGCCTACATATATTTTGCATGCACTTCATCAGTTTACGATTCTTGGGTTGATAATTTAATGTAGCAGATTTCACCTGATTTAACTGACTAACATATGCAAACGTTGTGCCCTTGGAAAATTGACGTATCAACTAAGCACCCTGGGGCCCACAATACTTTTGGTGTTTTATCTTCCAAGTTTAGGGTTTTGATGTTTAGGTTTTTTACCTCTTTGTATTTTAGGATTCATGATAAAAGTCCCTTTTCATTCTCTTTGTAATAATCCTTTTGCAAATGAGTGTTGTTGACCTCTCTTTCTCTTCAGAGATAAGCTACCACCATTCTAACCAGTTTGTGTTCTACAATATTCTATTATTTTATTCATTAATAGAAGTTTGGTTTCACTGTATTATTGTACTCTCTGTTATATTTTTGTGTGAATTCCATTTCATTCTTAATATAATCCGGATCAACATATGTAGTAGTAGACTTCCACTCACCTTAAAGTCTAGCCTAGTCTAAATTAGTGTATGCAACCCACTTGGCATGACCCCATAAGAATATTGAATACCAAATTGGTAAGTACCCTTAACATATCTCAAAATACTYTTTGTTTCAAGCCAATGGATTTCCTTCAGTTCCTACATACATTTGGAAACAAGTTGGTGAACAAAGGTGATGCTACATTTACTATGAATCAATTACAAGAGATTTCCAACAAATTATCAATATGAAGTAGCATCCAAAGTTGTCGAAGTACGTTGGGAAGTCAATTTGACTCCACATTTAAAACCGGTGAGACAATTTTATAATTTAATGGGGACTGGGGGTTGTCGATAGTCCTTCAAACCTTTCAAGAACCCTCTCCTTCTATTCCAAGAAATCTATGCAACCAGATCACCTCAACCCTTTTGTTATTTTCGTAAAACTCTTCATAAAACCGGCTTGAATTCTCATTGTTTAATACTACTATTAACCGATCACCAAAAACACCGGGCCACGAGG
This sequence comes from Picea glauca, assembly GCA_000966675.3. Classification (NCBI taxonomy): domain Eukaryota; kingdom Viridiplantae; phylum Streptophyta; class Pinopsida; order Pinales; family Pinaceae; genus Picea; species Picea glauca. The sequence goes on from JZKD02S1431549.1 coordinate 806,777, forward strand.
CCACTAGAACCCTGGAAAATTTAACCACGTGCCTTTAAATGTTTACTCTAGTCTGATTTAGCCGACCACCGGAAACTAGGTATCCTCCTTCTAACATCCTTAATTGGTCATGAGTCTGGTCCGATTTAACTGGCCACTGGGTCACCGAAACACTTTAGAATCATCTTCATTTTATATTAACTTTTGATTCAGTTGACATATTTCTCTTGAAGCAAAATCAAACACGTCTGCCACTTAACATTCTATTGATCAGCCACTGAAACACTGTGTGATTAAAGACTTGTTTCTTTGGATTTAAAACCGGTCTGATTACCCTTGATTTCCGATCGTTGATCTCTTGTGATGATCGAGGATCATATCTATCCATCAATCATTATTATTTTCACCCAGACCTATATATTCTCTCACCATGCATGCAAAGACAATCTCTTATCAATGAATCTTCCCACATTCAATCAATCACACAAAATATAGAGGAACATTCATACATCAGATGGAGGAGTAACACACAAATTTATTACATCAAAAACTATACATGACCTTTGATACAACATACTCAACATCCTAGAATCCAATTGAACTCCTTCCTCTCTACTAGCTTGATCTACATTCTCTTGTCCACTCTCTCCAATACATGCATTAAGCCTTACATAAATACTTGGAAGGTAAAAACCTCCAAATTAACTAATTACTAAAAATAAAATTTAACTCTATAAATTATATTGAATATCTCTATCTTCTTGATTACATACATATGAGGATCAATAGGATCAAATCGTCCATACTTAGGAAAAATCCAGATTACCCAACTAATTGCTCAAATAAGAAATTTACATGGTAATTATGAAAACAAACCCTATCCTTCTAGAATCACACAAGCTTGAATTAAGGGAACCCAATCCCTTTGTTAACGTTTCATTTGACCTTCTTGAGGTTAAGAGTTGACTATGAAGATATTCTCCTGCATGAGACTCCTAGGGTACAAAATTTTCATGGCCTCCTGGCCATGAGTCTTCAAATTAGTGCATTCCACCTAGATCCCATATTTGATATTGTTGTTTTCCACATGCTATGTTGCGTTCCTCTTGGATCCCATATTTGATATTGTTGTTGTCCACATGCTATGTTGCATTCCTCTTGGATCCCGTATTTGATATTGTTGTTGTCCACATGCTATGTTGCAATGTTCCTTTATTGTTCTTTTAGTCTTCCAGGATCCTAAATTTTTCTTTATTTATGTTCATGTACTTTATGCTTCCATACTTATATCATTATCTTAGCAATGACATGTTGCATGAGATTTATTTTCCACTCAGCTTCATACATTTCTCCATAATTGGTTAAGGTACTTAGTTGTCTTCCCCATGATTGCCTTGGTTGCTTTATGAAAGGTTGACTTTCATTTTAAGAATTTATGTGTCTGACTGTATTTGGACATAAAACAAATAGATTAAAAAAAAAAATTGTTCTTGAAATCCATTCTCATTCCTAAATATAACTTTATTTCTTCCTTTCTATCAACCAAAATCATTCATATTAATGCCCCTTCATGTTTTTTATGCACATTAACTATTCCTTGAACTTCTAGTTCACTTCCAACAACTTCCTAGTTACATTTTGCACCTTAAATTTACTCATTGTCCTTCAAGAAAATTTCATATTTTGCATCCTCCTATTGTATATGAAATAAATTTGTGTCTCCAGTATTTCCCTTGTTCACCCATTTGAATGGGTTCCTCCCAACTCTAAATACATTTAATCCTTCATCAATATGAAAATCATACCCCAATTTTGTACTATGCACAAGAGCTTGTAAAGTTTGCATGCATTCCAAATCCTCGAAGATCTTTTGTAATGATTGTATCTATTTTTGTAACAAACTAACTGGTCACAGTAACTATTTCCATGCTCTGATAGAGATAAATGGAAGGTATGTGAATATGTGAGTGTGGGGTTTTGGTTCAGATGGAGTTTATTGTTCTAAATGAATGCTTGTAAGAACTGTTAGGCTATGTGTGACTGGTATAATGTTGTCATGAATGATTAGAATGATGCTATGAATGGATAGGATCTAATGCATAGCTTGTAGTCAAGTGTTTCTTGTTTGTAATATTCCAACATGTTTTTCACAACAATTTGGTATATTTGATTCTCAAGTGCATCTCAGGTGATACCTTATTCGATCCTTGATATTGAATATGTTAACACAAATGGGGTATCTATTGGTGAAGGCTCTCAAAGCCTAGGTCTGAAACCCTAAGAAAAGAATATTCATACTGGTGGTAGGAAGTGAATTAGATTATCCATATGCATTTGCATGGTTGATTATTAATATGAGCCTAAAACATATACCATGAGGCTTCATATCTTAATTACGGAATCTCAAAAGTTATAAAATGGACTTTAATGATTTCAAAACATATGATAGTAAGTGTATGATTTAAGCACCTATAACATGTGTGATGCTTATGCATATGGAAGATAATCATGACTTTCCTCTCCACATATGTATAATAAAACAAGATTGAGGTCATGAGAAAACCTTTATTCACAATATAACCTTGAAAGATATTGATACAAAGTCCCATACATTAAGGATTCAAAAGCAAGGAAAGGCATGACTTGGAGAGACAACAACCCTCTAGAAGAATAAGAAACTTATAATTCGTCTAAGTGGGATGATGGCTCACTTTGATACACTTTGTATAGCATGAGGTGCCCCTAATTAATATATTGTTAACATGCACTAATGGATGCACGATAAGACTCAAATGTTTCTTATTCTTTCCCTTAGGCTTGATATCATGAGCTTAAGATCCTAGCTATGGAGATCAAGAAGAGGTCATCATTTGTTAATTACTATGATAATCACTTAATACACTAAATTGGCCTATGCAACTTGATGAAGTGAAGAAGGCACTAGTTATTCGGGTAAGATATGAGGAAAATATAATTGATCAATTTGAGAAAATAATGGTACAATTCCTCTATGATACACATCAAATGAATTCAAAACTTGAGGCAAGGTAAAGATGGTATCTGATTACACTTGGAAGGATAGTTAACCTATTATTAAAATGACAAGATGGAAATATAATTATAGAGAGAAACATATTTTAAGAGTAGGAAGGAAGGCTTCTAAAGCATTGATATTCAAGTGGTAGTGTTGTAAACCTGACTTATAAAACCTTCCATGAAGTTACCTTGTAGTGGAAGGGAAAATGGTGAATTTGCAAATTTCTAATGACAATAACTTATTGTAGCTCTTGTAACGATAACCAAGTTGGAAATATGATATACATAGAAAAAGAGCAATAGCTAGATACTTCACATAATATGATGGATTGTAAATGAAGAAGGTGAGGGTGAGTTGGAAGGTCCATGCACAAATTATGGGAATGCAGTTAGTAATAAAAGAATTATGCACCTAACTATTAATATAAAAGTGATAACAAGGGTATAAGACATGATTGAGCATTCTTGGGGTATGGAAGACAATGGTTGTTCTTTCAATTTTCTATCTATGATTGATATTGGCCTTCTTATATTCCATATAGTGAGCATGAATTAGAACATATGATATTAATGTGAGAGACCCATTGAGTTAGTTGAATTATTATCTTTGAAAAATAATGGTCAATAGACAATCTTGATAAACTAGTATAGTTGAAGGAAAATAAACATTATTTTTTTGAAGCATCGTGTTGTTTCCTCATACAAAAGTAATCCTATCAATTATAAATGGAATTAATTAATTCAAAGAAGATAAAGTTGGTCAAAACACAAAATTTAAATTGTAATGAATATATAAGTGACCTTTAGAGTACATAGAAGAAATAAACATGAGTAGTGACCTACCCTAGAACATGATGGAAGATTCAATAATAGTCATGCGTAGTCATCATAACACATTGGGGCTTATATGATAACAAGAGGGTGGATATGCACAATCAACAAGTTTTTATCCTACTCAAACTCCACTAGGTATGTGCAGAACTATTAAGGGTTCAAGAAAGTAAACATATTGTTATTGTGTGTAATACGTGGGCAACAAGATGACTAT
>JZKD02S1431549.1:813771-834723 GCA_000966675.3 Picea glauca
ACTCCATAGGATCGACAGGGGGGATCACAATACTCTTGAACCCTGCAACCATCATTCTCAATAATTTATTTTCCTCTAAATGGACCATTTCAACTCACTTCAGAGCCATTGGTTACGATAAAGAAGCGTACATCACAAATGTATATGGCCCACACACACCTCCAGAGAAGTCTGCATTTCTGAATAATTTGAAAGACGTGAAGGAAATTATCCAAGACCATAGATGGTTCCATGGAGGAGATTTTAATGTTATCTAGGTGGCAACCATAGATTGGAAAAGGATAGAGAGGATTTCAAAGAGTTCATAGAGGCCTATTTCCTAGTGGATCTTGAGAATATTAACAGAGAGTTCACATGGTCTCATAGACATTCGGGCTCTTATCAAGTTTCTTATCGTATAGATTGATTCTCGATCTCATAAAACCTAATGTTGGATGGAAAAAACATGGAATCCATTATTCTCAATGTGACTAGCTCAGATCACTGGCCCATCCAGCTCTTGATGGACATCTCATGCACACCCAGGCACAAGCCTTTCAGATTGGAAATTTTTTGGTTAGATCATCTTGACTTTCAAGAGTTCGTCTAGAAATGGTGGGCAGAGGAATTCATCCCTTATGGTATAATGTTGTACAAATTCCAGCAAATTTTGAAAAACTTAAAATTGCAGCAAATTGCGTGCAAATCTCCTGTCCTCTGTGGAGTAAGATATCATGGCTATGTGCATGTAGAAGATTGACAGAAAGAAGTAAATAAGAAGAGTTGGTGGATGTAGCCCCAGGGTGGGGGTGAACCACGTATATCATGTGTTGTGGTTGCTTTGTACTTTATGGTCATTCTCTTTTTTATGTGGTTAAATGCTTAGTGCACTGATATATGCTTAGAAGAATCTAGTATGATAGCTTAGTGTTGAACAATGTGAATGAATGCCAGATCTGATCTATGTTGGTATGCTTAGTGCTTGAATCTAATTGATCTGTGTTAATATTGCATTGATCTGTTATTAGGGTTTATCTACACTGTAAGCTAAAGACAAATATTGATGTACTATAACTGCTAAGTGCTCTGTTAAGGTGTTACAATCACAGATTTGTGTCCCAGCTAAGGTTTTAAACACTTGAGTCCTGCAACCACCCCTACCTCTACCTCGGGTTAGACTTCATCTGCTTTGCAGGTGTTGTTGAAAGGGTCGGTAATTAGGGTTTTGTTGGTGCATTGTTGTAAGCATTAAACCCTAAGTCTTCCCCTGTGCCAACAAATGGTTCCGTTGCCAGGACGTGAAACTGTGATTGTTGGGAACTGAAGAAAAGAGAAAGCTTCGTGTGTAGATCTGTTTCCCTAGTGCGCAGTATTCTACTTAACTTGTGAAGCTCTATGCCAAGAAGAAAAGTCAGATCTGAAGAAAAGAGGTAAGACCTAAAAGATTTGTGCTCTGATAAAAGTAAAGTAAGATTTTTTGGTTAAAGAGGTAAGATCATAAAGCTTTGTGCTCTGATAAAGGTAAGAACAGTGAAAAGTTTTGATGGAAAAGGTAAGATAAGTGGAAATTTTTGTTTCAAAATTATGGATCTAGGTATGTTGATAAATTTTACCCTAGATTGAAAAGTAGGGCACAACTAGATGAAAGAAGGTTTGATATGAGTAGATCTGACAAAATTAGTGAAAGATATGTTATTCCTATGCATAGAAAGAATGTTTGGACTAACAAATGTATGCAAGATCCTAGAAATAAATTTTTGCAGGCTAGATACTATGATCCTAGTGCACAGTATAGGAAAGGTTGGGGATCATTTCAAAGAAAGAGAGGATTAACTCTTTGTTATAGTTGCAGAAGACCGGGACATCTTGCTAAGGAATTCTTTGGTCGAATACGTAGTTGTGTTTGTTGTAAAGCTATGGATCATGAAGTTTTAGATTTCCCTAGAATGATTGCTAAGCTTGAAAGAATGAATATGAGACAAGAGAACCTTGAGCAAAGTCAAGAAACTGAGACCATGGCAGAACCCTAGAAAAAATCAGAGAATCTCTTGCTACAAATGAAAGAAACCCTAAATGATCACAGAAATATCAACTTATCAGAGATCTTCAAAGAAAAACAATGCATAGAAACAAGAATAGGAGACTTTGACATTAACTGTGTTCTGGATGAGGAAACAAAAGGTAAATATCATGACAGAAAGAACTTGGAAAACTTTAGGAAAGCCTGCTATGATTCCTTCATTGGGAGGAATAGGATTATTTAGAGGAAAGTTGATAACCCTATGTGGAAGACTTACCCAGACATCTATGAGTGTTCATGGAACTTTGACAAAGGAAGATTTTGAGGTTGTTAAATTTATTGAGAACATCGCCCCATTTTCTATATTACTAGAAAAAACTTGGATTGAAATTGATCAGGCCAGAAGAAATGAAGAGGAAGTCTTAGAACAAAAGAAGCAAGAATTAAACGATTTCATGACTAGGAGGATAGCGCACTTGATTGAAGAAAAGGAGAACAAATCAAAGATATTTAGAACCAGAAACTTGGATGTCGAAGTTGAAAGAACACAAGAAGATTCACAGATGAATAGAGCACCTACCCCAAATACAGAAGCAATATTAATCTCTAATCCTATGAAAGAATCTCAACAACGCGAAGTTACTATGTGAAAAGAAGACAGGAATCTGAATGGAAAGAGGAATACCAAGACAAAGATCACCGGGAAGAAGGATAGAAAGATGAGTAAGAAGAGAGAAAAGATAGAAAAGTTGCAGAATGTGCCAGAAGGGACTTCGCAGAAAGAAGGTTTGCAAAACTAGAACTTTGTCGGGATATCAGAACAACACAACATGGCACTTCGCCATGGTGAAGAAATATAGTCGTTGAAGGCATTATAACCGTTAGACTGATGCCCCGAATGGTTAGAACAACAATTATGGCCAGAAATCTTGCCATCAGACCATTGGGACTACGCTGCAATGGATAGAACCACATTGATGAAGGCCTCTTGTCCATTGGATATATATGTTACACCGTTGCCTACTTATTGTGTCGAATTTTGCACCGAAAGCACTTTTGTGAATTGTATCCTAGCCAACTCATTGCTACCGTGCTGTGTTTAGTAAGATCAACACTGGTTCTATTTCTTTGAGCACTCATTCATCCACCGGAGTTACCTAATCTGAGCGTGCATGTTGGACGAGCTCAGCATCATAGAGAAAATCGTCGAAGAAGTTTTGATCGACCTTATGGCTAAGAAAGTGATGTGCACAGGAATTCAAGCTTCCTCGACGAGGGGAGTGCAATCCTCTCCATCAACTGCTCACGAATCCAGACCATCCTGACCGATAGCAGAGATGAATTGGAAAACATGAAGTTAATCCTGGCTGTATTACCCGACTACATACCGCCTCTAGCTGGCACGGTGAGTTGTGACAGTGTCCCGAGGGACTTTGATTACACCATGGTTATTGCATACCTCCCGAAGGGGATACGTGTTGTTAAAACACAATAGGATAAGATCACGATGTTGAAGTTCAGTGACTTCAACCTAGGAGACCACAAGAACCATAGTATGCTCGCTCCTTACAAATACTTGACCAAGACAAACAAGAAGAACTTGAAAATAATCCCCCAACCATGGACTATGAACCTCGCGTAGTCCACCCTCTTGAATGTGATGAAAATTCCACATTTTGGAAGGCACGAGGAGGTTAACGCCTATGTTAAGCTCATGTTCTCATGTTACCATGGTGGCTATCTATGGTTAGAATGACGCATCATAGTCGATCCAACGTTGATCCATATGATCACTGGATTGAGCATGTAGGGACCTGACCCATAGGACTTCTACCCAGGGAAGGCTAGAGATCGCAGATTGGCACAGAGGATCAAAGACACATATGGTGATGTAGAAAAGGGGATGCGAGGCTATAAGGTAGCTTCCATCCAGAATGGCGAAGTGCATCTGGCTTGCCAGTTGATCGCAGGAAATCTCGTGAGAAAGAACAGACCTACACAGGTCATAGGATTTGTTTTTTACCTTGTCGAGAAATGTGTAGAAGGAATCCAGCTGAACTGGGTGAAGTACCTAGTCAACTAGCTGGAATTAGATTGTTGCGAAGCTCAGGATCAGGGCTATGAATTCCACTTTAGATGGCTCCTAATCCTCATAGTGTTTACTACTTGGGAGATGTCGGATGGTGTGACCTTCCTAGACAGTGAACCCTTCAAGCCACTCACTGCGAAGTTCACCACGCTCTGGTACTCGAGTGATATGGGAAAATAGTGGCAGTCAAACGCAGTATTCCACACGTACTATCTTTAGTTGAAGAGAGCCATCGAATTTGTCCCTCGCATGATGCCAAACACTCTGTATCAGTTCAGACCTCTAATGAATTTCTGCGCAGATCGACACTTCATTTATATCACTGCACGCACAGATGAGCATAAATAAGATCTTTAATCATACTACAAGATCACAGAGGAGGACCTCGAAGAGATAACCAAGGACTGGTCTGCAGAGCTCCTCATCCCCGCTGACCCCATAGAAATGTCAGACCCTAAAATAATTGGCAGCCTGGAGACCACTCATGAAGCAAAGAATACTCCTGGACCCAACAAAAGGAAGAAGACCGAAGAGGTCCAAAACTTAAGAAGTGCATCAGAAGAAACTACTTCAGTATCACCTAGATGAGGAGGTGATGATGAAGTAGAAGAGAAAAATAACAAAGAAGACCAGTGGAAGCAAGGTGAAGTAACACCACCTAGGGATCCTATTGATGAGGCTGATCTCTTGAAGAAAAGGAAGGTTTCCCCCATGAAACCCACTTCCCGAAAGAAATCCAGATCCACCTTAACTAAGATGTAGACTATGCTCATGGTCGATGAATTTGACTGCATCATCGCAGCTGTAGCAGATGCCTCGTAGGACATCTTGCAAAAACATGAAGCCTAGTAGGAGGATATGTATGAAATAATTAAGGTTGAACTCAGAGGGGTACAACAAGCCCTCCAATCCACCTGTGCAGTATCCACTGTTCCCCCACCACCAGAAGAACCAGAGTTGGGAGATGAGCCTACCCAACTCCCCAGACTAGCTGATGTGACCGAAGCTCACCTTTGTTGAGTGCAAGATGAGAAAGACCAGGTCACAACAGCCCTGAAACAATCCCAAGAAGAAATGGTATAAAAATGTCGGGTTTCACAAAAGGAGAAGGATGACCTTCAAACCAAGTTTGAAGAAGAGAGGGCACAGGTCAAGCAAGAAAACAAGCAATTTCTCGCAGAGTAGCTTGGATTCAAAGAAGAAGTTGATAGAGCACTTGGATCTATGACGGGCTTAGAGCCAAAGGCAAAAGATCGAGTAGAGCATCAAGTAGCACAACTCATGGAAGCTATCCAACAACTTCAACAAAGAATAGCAGATTTAGAGCTATGAACAGTGCCCAACACTCCGCAGGATGTGCGATATCAAAGAGAAGCAACTGCTCGAAGTGTGGTTGAGAGAATCAAGGCCCTGGCCATGGAATGTAAATAGCTAAGTGATCACAGTGCTAAAAATTATGAGAGACTCACTGAGGATCCTGAATTGAAGGCACTGGAGTCACAACTCCAGGAGGGAAAGAAGCAAGAAAAAATAGTACAGGCGCAGTTGAAGCCCCTGTTAGTCATTGAGAGGATGAAGCAATCCCAAGAAAAACTCACTGCTCAACAATAGGTCCACACCATTCAGATCAAAGTCATGAAAGTGACTCAGAGGCTCCAACCAAAACAGGATGAGGCTTGCCAACTATTCACAGAGATTGAAGGCCGAGGAGAAGAACTGGAGCAATTTGTCACTGCAGTTGAGCAGCACTTAGAGGGACCTGACAATGAAGCATCTCTCCAATAGTTCACCGATCAGGAGGCCGTGGAATAGCAATAGGTCGAAGCAACTTGATCCAAGCTCGAGGTTTTTGAAGTAGAGCTACCTAGACCAGAGTGACTCGAGATGAGTCACAGGTGAGTGTTGGCGGCTTGTTGGCCCTTGACCAAGTTTTAAGGATCCTTGGTCATGTTTGACCTATTTTTGGGACTTCGACAGGCTGTCGAAGGTGAAGCGCAAGTCAAAGCAGAGATCATGCGATCTTGGCCCCTTTTTTGGTATTTTTGGGTTTTGGGCTTATGTAACAGGTATGGGGATGTCGGCCCATGGGTTTACCCATGTTTAGGCCCTTTTTGTAATGTATAAATAGAATTCTAGGCGATGTAAGAAAGAGTTGGAGAAGAGGTTTTTGGTGCTATGCTATGCGCAAGCGATGATTGTAAATGATTTGTGCATACTGTGTGAGATTTGCAAGGCTAAGTGCAAGTGATTATAATAGACTGCGAAGAGGCTTTGTGTTGTAGCTCAGGGAAGAAGGATCTAGCGGAGTGTGCGTAGATCTCCTGAACTATAACTGCTAAGTGCTCTGTGAAGGTTTTACAATCACAGATCTATGTCCCAGCTAAGGTTGCAAACACTTGAGTCCTGCAACCACCCTTGCCTCTACCTCAGGTGAGACTTCATCTACTTCGCAAGTGTTGCCGAAAGGGTCGGTAGTTAGGGTTTTTTTGGTGCACTGTTGTAAGCATTGAACCCTAGGTCTACTCTTATGCCAACACAATGTTGTCGCTTCCTTGGATGGGAACAAAATGGTTACCTCTTTTTTGACATTATCTCTAGATTCTATTGTTAGTTAAACAGGATCACAGAGCAATAAAATAAAACAAATGTGGAAATAAAACATAGAAGATACATAATAAAATAGAGACACAAATATACGTGGTTCACCCAGTGTGGGATACGTCCACTAGATAAATTTCCAAGTCCTTCATTTTTATTATCGAGCAAAATGAAGGGATACAACCTACAACAAACCCATTGTAAATTCCTCTTCTTTCTCTCACAGTCTCCTCTCTCATAATACAAGTCCCTTATAAAAGAGGGTTTCCTTTTATGGAAAAGAACCCTAAAATAACTTCTACCATTAGATCTATGACCTTATAATGAATGGTCTAGAGTGACTATGAAATTACAATATTTTACAAGGCAATTTTCCTCAATATTTCACTTCGGGCGTGCTACCCCCAAATCCCCCACAAAGGGGGGGCTACAAAAATTTCCATTGCCCCCCCTCATGACAGTTGTGGTAGGGAAATACCCCCACACCCCCTCGTTAGGGAATGGGGTCCAATCACAACCGAAATAAACATCTGAATTAGGAACATAATCAAGCTCCACAACCAACAATCTCCCACTTGGAGACTGATCACAACAACTCCACTATTATTGTACCTGTTGGACTATGATCAACCTTGGACCTCGAAAATTTCTCATCTTCACCTTCATGCTTGAATACCAACTTAAACTAAGAAGGAACTCAATTTCTCTCTGGTTACTCCCTTTGTTAACATCTATGCAGGATTTTGGCTAGTATGTATCTTTTCCAACTTCAATTGTCCATCTTCCAAGACTGATCGTATGAAATGGTACCTGATTTGTATATGATTAGTCTTGTAATGGAAGGTTGAGTTCTTAGCAAGAATGAAACTCTCGTTGTCACAAGACAAACTGCCATTCTCCCGCTTCTTTCCCAATTCCTCCATAAACATATGTAACCAAATCATCTCTTTACTAGCCTCTGTAGAAGCAACATACTTTGCTTCCATTGTTGAAACTGCAACAATATTTTGTAGTTTTGAAATCCAACTTACTGTTGTTCCACCTATAGTAAAAACATACCTTGTGGTACTCCTCGTACTATCTTTATCACCTGCCATATATTAATCAACATATCCCTGTAGAACAATGTTTGAACCTCCAAAACATAATGCATGAGTAGAAGTACCTCTCAAATACCTAAGAATCCACTTTACTACCTCCCAATGTTCTTTACCTGAATGTTTCATATAGCTACTCACAACTCCCATTGCATGTGCAATATTTGGTCTTGTGCAAACCATCACATACATCAAGCTACCAATTGTTGATGAATAAGGGACCCTGGACATGTATTATATCTGCTCATGTATCTTGGGACACATTTCCTTAGTTAATTTTAAATGGTTGGACAAAGGTGTACTAATTGGTTTTGAATTTTGCATTCTAAACCTCTCCAACACCTTCTCTATGTACTCACCCTGAGACAATGTCAATTTGTGGTTTTTCCCATCTCTTGTTATTCTCATACCAAGGATTTTCTTTGCAACACCCAAATCCTTCATCACAAATGAATTACTTAATTTATTCTTGAGTACATTTATATCCTGTATATTAGACCCTGCAACAAGCATGGCATCTACATACAATAGCAAGATAATATATCTTCCATTTTCTAGCCTTTTAAAATAAACACAGTGATCAGAATGACATCTACTATAACCTTGTTATGTCATAAACCTGTCAAAATTAAAATACCACTTCCTTGGAGCTTGCCTTAGGCCATAGAAGCTCTTATTCAACTTGCATACCAAATTTTCCTTCCCTTTGACCTCATACCCCTGTGGTTGTTGCATACAAATCTCTTCCTCCAAATCCCCATGGAGAAAAGTTGTTTTTACATCTAATTGTTCAAGATGCAAATCTTCTACTACCACAAGAATTAAAATAGTCCTAATTGAATTCATCTTAACATCAAGAGAAAATATTTCATCAAATTCTATACCTTTCTTTTGTACAAACCCCTTTACAACAAGTCTATCCTTGTACCACTTTTTTCCTCCATCTTCTTCCTTCAACTTGTAAACCCATTTATTATACAATGCTCTTTTTCCTACAGGAAACTGAACCAAGTCTCAATTCTGGTTATTTACCAAGGAATCCATTTCCTCTTTCATGTCTTGCTCCCACTTCTTTTTAGTTTATACCTGCATTGCCTCTTCATAACTTTCTGGTTCACCAGAATCAGCCAACAATAAATAATACAATGAAGGAGAGTATCGTCCAGGGGGTCTACTTAACCTAGTAGATCTTCTAAAAACACTTGCAGGATTTTTAGGTACATTTTTCTCATGTTGTTGTACATTTTGAATTTCTTGTACCTTTGAAATTTATTTTTCAGAGATCTCATCAAGCACTATGTATTCTAGTTTTTCTTTTACCTATTTTTTTCCTTGCAACTGATCTTTGTACATGACCTTCTCATTGAATATGACATCTCTACTCCTAATGATTTTGTGATTTTCATAATCCCATAAGAGATAACCAAAATCATTAACACGGTATCCAATAAAGGTATACTTCTTGGTTTTTTCTTCAAGTTTTGTTCTATTTTCTCTATAAATATGGACAAACTCTTCACAAACGAATGTCTTCTGAAATGAATAGTTTACCTTTTTATCTGTCCATGCCTCCTCTGGAATGCCACCATCCAAAGAGCTTGAAGGTCTTCTATTTATTAAGTAAACAACAATATTTACATCATCTACCCAAAACTATAAGGGAAACCCTGCATGCAATCTCATACTCCTTGCATGCTCCATGATTGTCTTCTTCATCCATTCTGACACATCATTTTCTTATGGTGGTCTTGGAATTGTTTTCTCTCTATGAATCCCATGGTATGAACAGTAATCATCAAACTCCTTATTGCAATATTCACCTCCATTGTCTGATCTGAGACACTTCAATATTTTTCCTGTCTCATTCTCAACTAAAGCTTTCCATTTCTTAAAAGTGTCAAAAACATCAAATTTTTGTCGAATGTAATAAACCCAAGTTTTTCTAGTTGTATTATTAATAAAAGTATCATAATAATGAGAGTCAATAAGGAATGATACATGAGTTTGTCCCCATACATCTGTATGCACAAGACCTAACCTTTCACGCTTCTTTTCTTTTCCAACTCAAAGAAATCTGATTCTCTTTTGTTTTCCATAAACATAGTGCTCACAAAAATCCAAATCAATTTGTTTAAGATCTGGAAAAATTTTTATTTTGTGAAGTATCTGCATCCCCTTCTCACTCATGTGTCCAAGCTTATGATGCCACAGTGTTGTATCCACTCCTATAGAATCTAAAGAGATAGAAGAATCAATATTACCATTACTTAAATACAATGTACCTACCTTCTCTCCTTTTGCTATCACTGGTGATCCATTGGTGACCTTCCATGCCTTATCTATAAATATAGATATACAACCTTGACTTTCCAACTTCCTTGTTGAAATCATAATTTTCCTTAGATATGGTACATGTCTTACCTCTTTCAATAACCATTGGTTTCCATTCTTTTTCTTTACTTGTACCTTACCCATTCCAACAATTTTGCATGGTGCATCATCAACCAAATGAACCTGTCCAAAATCACCTTGAACATAATCTAGAAAATGTTTCCTATGGTGTGTGGCATGAAATGAATCCCCTGAATATACTACCCAAGACTCAGAAATATTATCTACAAAAAGAATCAAAGCATCTTGTAACACATCACCTGTTACATTTGCTTCTTGATTTTTCTCTTATTGTCCATCTCTTTGTTTCTTTGGAGCTCTACAATATTTCTTCAAATGTCATTTCTTCCCACAATTCCAACACTCTATCTTTCACAGTCTGGATTTGGATCGACCCTTCCTAGAATTTCCATGGTTCCCTGAGCCCTTTCCTCTATCATTTTTTCTTGCCATGTTCTCCATTTTTAACGCATTACCTGATGTTTCACCTGTGTTTTTCCATCGCATTTCCTCACTAAATATAATACCAACAACATTATCAAATTTTAGAGTGTTTGAACTGTAGACAGAGTTACTTACATCCATGACCAAGCCATTCCAATTTTTTGGCAATGAGCATAGGATTAGAAGATCCCCGACCTCATCATCAAAGTCCACTTTTACATAACTTAGCTAATTAGAAACCATATTAAATTCATTTAAATGATCTACAACAGACCCACCTTCTGACATCTTCGCATTAAATCATCTCTTCATTAGAATTACCTTATTGGACACCGACGGTTTTTCATATAGTTTAGCCAATGTGTCCATCATCTCCTTCATTGTCTTTTCTTTTGAAATATTGAAAGCCACTGAAGCTGCTAGGATCAGTCGTATAATTCCTAGTGCCTTTCTGTCAAGAACCTCCCATTCTTCGTCCTTCATGGTAGTCAAATTCTTTGCTATTCCACCCAATGGTAGGAATAGATCCTTCTGATATAAATAATATTCCATCTACATCTTCCATAACTGGTAGTTTTGGTCGTTAAATTTATCAACCCTAAACTTTGTTGATTTTTCAATAATCTAGGCTTAAGCATGAAGTTCATTTCATTTTAGCATTTTACTTAAACCATAGACAATTTGTTGCAGCAACCAAGATAACAAGAAGAAACACCATGCACAAGTACACAAGAAGTATCTTGGGAAACCCTTCTCAACAAGAGAAGAAAACCCAGCCAATCCTTTTCTATATTCTTCAAGAGAAAGACCTCCACCACAATAAACACCTAGCACACAAAAGGGTGCTCACAAACCCTATAAGACTAGCACCCAAGAGAGGTGTGCACTTTTCCCTAGAAGATGTACCTGCTGAAATTTCCAAACTCACACTTCAGATATGATTCCTCAATGGGGAATTTACCTTTACTTATATCAGATTGAACCTGTCAACATAAGTCTCTATTGGCACAATAGGGCCTACCTCTCTAACTCACAATATAATTAATAATTACCAGATTAATTATCTTTTACATTAAGGTGGGGTTGACCTGTACCCTTTACATTACAATCAAGGTTACAGGTAAGTCTGACTCTTGAACAATATAGCAAGGGATATCATACACCGACTAGTTATTAGCCACTAGGGGCACATCCATAGGGATGTCCATATCTCTATCTCATTGCGTCTCATAGGAGAACCACACCCACTAGTGCTCAACCACTAGGATCATGTTCAACTGTGCTCATCCACAGGCACATCCACTCAACAGATCTTCTTTCCCATTGCATTACATAAGAGAGTCATCTAGAGTTCATCATCTCAACTCTCTTCTCAGAGGAGGCTAATACATCGTCTTGATCTCTGTCTCATAATGATGGACCCATCTCATGGGAATTCACATGTTCACCTTAGGCTCAACCATAGGCATGTCCAACTCAGTAGATATCCTTTCTCATTGCGTTACACAGAAGAATCATCTGGAGTTCTTCTCAACTCCCTATAAGGAGGAGTTCATCTCTATGTTCCAGCTCTATCTCAGATAGGAACCACACACCCATCTCAGGGGTTCTCTCAGGTCTATGTCCTGGAGGATGTATCACGTAGCTGTAATCATCAACACTCCCTCTCAGCTAGGGAGGCATTCTCCATCAGGCCAAGTCTCGCACAAAAGTACTCGAACTTTTGTTTTGGTCGTAGTCATCAACACTCTCTCTCAACTAGAGAGGTATTCTTCACCAAGCTAGTTTGGTGAAGATGTCTGCAATCTATTGATGTGTAGGAAGGTATTGCACGTGTACTTCTTTCCTCTGCATCATGTCTCTAAAAATGATATTTTATCTGAGCATGTTTCGATCTATCACAGGGTTCTCAAAGAGCTTCACACAACTCTAGTTATCATCATAGAATCCATCTCATAATCAGGTAAATCTATTAGAATCTTGTGAATCCACACTACTTCTCACACTCAATGCTATATACTCTACTTTCATGGTACTCAAGGCCACAAATATTTGTTTCATGTTGCACCAGGAAACCATGGAAAACTTCACAGTAAAAAAAAAATCAGATGTGCTCCTTCAGTCCACTTTGCTCTTTGCCCAATCCGCATCGGCATATCTTAGGCCATATCTAACTATGCCTCATAGTATCTCAATACATGTTTTGTTGTTGTCCAGTGAGTCTATCTTGGTTGACTCATGGAATGACTAAGTACATTCACTACATAGAATGAATCAAGACTGGTGTTAACCAAATACATCAGTGATCCAATCAGTTATGGATCAATCTCGTCTGAATCACCATTATTCATTTTCTTCAAATTCATCACCGTGGATTTGCATTCTGTCATACTGAACTTCTTTATTATTCTCAATGCATATTTTCCTTGACTCGGGAAAATATCATCGGTCCTCTGTCATACTTCTTGTACCAAGAAGTATTGCATCATACTCAGATCCTTCCTCTCGAAATCATAAGTGAAATCTTACTTGTATCTAACAACAAGGATTTTTGAATAAGTCATCAAAATCAGGCTCTCATCACCAACACTATAATAATATAGGTTTGGATCAACAACACTCTTGTTGAAACCCAAACTCATTAAGAATCCATCCATATGATATAGTTTCCAACTCATGGATGGTAGTACAGATGGAAGTGTATCATGCTTACTGGATCAAGTTTCTTATCATAGATAACTCCCTTTGTTTTTGAGAATCCTCTGACTATAGATCTTTCTTTGTATTTCTCGACACTTCCATCAGCTACATGCTTGATCTTATATATCCACTCGGAATTCACCACAGACTTCCTTTCTGGTCTCTGAACAATATCTTATACATAATTCTTTAAGATATATTGGTATTCTTCTATTATGGAATCTTTCCATACTTGTTCTCTTGTTGCTTCTCCAAGACAAGGAGGCTCAGAATCATTGAAGTGGCTCATGATTAAAGGATAGATTGAAAATATCTTTTTCTTTCTTAGGATGGTCCTTGAGGGGCTTGTATGTTCCTCTGCCTCCTGCAGAGTTTTTTCGAGCTTAGGCAGGTCTTTTGTGCCTTACTACAATATATTTGGGCATATCAACTGGAGCAACTGTATCAGCTGGAATAATGTATGTCTCCCTCTGAACTGTTGAAGGGGGAGAAGGTATTGCCTCACTGTCAATCTCTATTTGATATTCTCTATATATTTGAAAGGCTATCTCTTCTTTCAAGGAAACATCTATGTTTGTCTCAATCTATATGTGACTAGGGATGTATATCTGGGATGTCTTTGAAGATTCACTTTTATCCCATAAATGTATCCTTTCTTCCTGAAGAGTTTATCTTGGACTTCTTTTCTTTGGGTACATGAAAATACATTGGACACTCGAATATCTTGAAGTGTTCAATCTCAGGCTTCACTCCGGTGAAGGATTCTTCGAGAGTTATTTTTTTCAAAGTCTGCTGAAGACTCTTGTTCTGAACACATATTGTATCATGCATGCTTCTTTCCATAGAATCATAGAAGGATCTTGATCATGCACTGTTTCATTGGTTTCCTCAATGATGGTTCTATTCTTCCTCATTCTCAAATAGTTTTGAATCCCTCTAAAGTCAAGTGACTCCCTTTGAAGGATAAACATATTCCTTTGTTTTTAACCTGTCTGGAATAATAAAACAAAAGGAAACAAAACATGAATATCTCCTAAAGGAGAATAATGAGTGCATATCTAGAATCAAAACAATTTAAGGATAGCAAACTTTTATAATTATAGGTTAGAGGAATGACAATTAAACAATCAAACCTGGATTCTTCACTTCTAGTGTGTTGTTCCTCTAAATGAATTGAGATCCCTCTGGATCCATGACTTCAACAAAGGTTCCTTCCTCCTGCAATTACACTTATGGCAATGATACAAATAATATATATACAAGTGTATACATGAGGGTGTTGATATGATTTCTCCAATGGCACCTAGTTGATCTCTGTCCTCTTACATATTCATGAAGAAGGTAGTCACAATGTCACCTTTCTGTATCACCCAGAATAAGCCTTCATATGAAGTCTTGTCTTCCAGGAACTTGAAGTTGCTTGATCCATCAGGCTTATCTTCCATCATAGTTCTTGTTCATCATAATTTTAGATTCTTGACAATCCCTTGTCAGTTGGGATAGAAAACCTAACGGTTAGTCTAGGCTAGCACTTTTAGGTTTTGTTGGACTTATGATTGCCAACAATAAGCTTTTGAAATATAGGATAAAACTGGTGATCTTAAGAGCTCCTTCAATGTGTTGCAGAAACCCTAATTTTGAAATTTTTGGAGAAATTAGCGAAACCCTAGAAACCCTAGGCCCCAAAAGTCAAAATGGTTGGAAATGAAATCTGAAGCTTGTTGGAGGTGCGTTGAAGGTGTTTGTACACTCCTATGCTCTTTTTAGACCCAAATTCCAAGTAACAAGTGCTAAAAATCCTTAAAGAGGTAGGTCATACAAAATTTATGGAAACCCTAGGAGGGTCATACGGTTTTGCAGAAGAGAGAGAGGATGAATTAAATTTGTTTGTGCAATGGTTTCTTCAAGACCTATGCTCTAAAACCATGTTGATTTTTCAATAAGATAGTCTTAAGCATGAAGTTCTTTCCATTTTATCATTTTACTTCAACCATAGACAATTTGTTGCAGCAAAAAAGATCACAAGAAGAAACATCGTGCACAAGTACACAAGAAGTATCCTAGGAAACCCTTCTCAAAAAGGGAAGAAAAACCAACCAATCCTTTTCTATATTCTTCAAGAGAAATACCTCTACCACCATAAACACCTAGCACAGAAAATGGTGCTCAAAAACCCTAGAATACTAGCACCCAAGAGAGGTGTGCACTTTTCCCAAGAAGATGTACTTGCTGAAATTTCCAAACTCACACTTTAGATATGATTCCTCAATGGGGAATTTACCTTTACTTATATTAGACTAAAACTGTCAACAAAAGTGTCTATTGGCACAATAGGGATGACCTCTCTAACCCAAAATATAATTAATAATTACCATATTAATTATCTTTTACATTAAGGTGGGCCTAGCCTGTACTCTTTACATTACAATTAGGGTTATAGGTAAGTCTGACTCTTGAACAATATAGCAAGGGATATTATACACCCACTAGTGATCAACCACTAGGGGAACATCCATAGGGATGTCCATATCTCTATATTACTGTGTCTCACAGGAGAACCACACTCATCACTAGTGCTCAACCACTAGGATCATGTTCACCTGGGCACATCCACAGGCACGTCCACTCAACATATCTTCTTTCCCATTGCATTACACATGAGAGTCATTTGGAGTTCATCATATCAAATATCTACTGAGAGGAGGATAATACATTGTCTTCATATCTGTCTCATAACGATGCACCCAACTCATGGGAATTCACACGTTCACCTTGTGCTCAACCACAGACACGTCCAACTCAGCAGATCTCCTCTCTCATTGCATTACACAAGAGAATCATCTGAAGTTCTTCTCAACTCTTTGAAAGGAGGAGGCCATCTCTACGTTCCATCTCTATCTCATATAGGAACCACACACCCATCTTAGGGGATCTCTCTTAGGTCTGTGTCCTAGAGGATGTCTCATGCAGTTGTAATCATCAACAAACTTTCCATCTTCGGTAATTTCTCCCACTCGAACCAGGAACCCTCTTTTCTTGCGAGTTACCTTTCGCTCTGATACCAATTGTTATTTAAATAGGATTGTGGAGCAATAAAATAAAACAAATGCGGAAATAAAACATAGAAGATACACAATACAATAGAGACACATATATACATGATTCACCCAGTGTGGGCTACTTCCACAAGAGAAATTTCCAGGTCCTTCCTTTTTATTATCTAGCAAAATGAAGGGATACAACCTACAACACACCCGTTGTAACTTCCTCTTCTTTCTCTCACATTCTCATCTCTCAGAATATAATATTCACACACATACATAGTCGTAATACAATTCCCTCATAAAAGAGGGTTGTATTTTAGGAAAAAAAACCCTAAAATAACTTCTCCCATCCGATTTGCGACCTTATAATGAACCGTCCATATTGAATATGAAATAACAATATTTTACAAGGCAATTTTCCTCAATTGTTCGCTTCGGGGGCGCTGCCCTCGAATTCCCCTCTAGGGGGGGATACAAAAATTGTCACTACCCCCCCTGGACCCCCCTAGCGATAGTTTTGGGGGGGAAATCCCCCCCCCCACCCTTTAGGGGATGGGGTCCAAGAACGGTTGAAACAAACATCTAAATGAGGAAGATAATCAGGCTCCGTAACCAACATCTATAAAGACTCAGAATTACATGGTGGGTATTATGGTCCTCCACCAGTATTTACCCAACCAAGTTCATCCAATGTATGTATGGTGTCATTATTTTCTAAGCATGCAAGTGTCTCTTCATATCCTTCCACTACACCCACAGCTCTCATACCCTCAAATGCATCATATGGAAAGCCTCACCCTCTTAGTACCCATTTTTCCCAGGTACTTTTATTATTTCTGCTCCATGAATAGTTAGTACACTTGTGATGGCCATGTTGAGTTTATAAAACCTTACATTTGGGATCCTTTTATAGTACTTGGATCCTCCTACCCCTCCTCCACCCTCACAACAAACTCCCAATTTTATTCCAACACTTTTTCAGCCATTCAAAACTACCCCTTTTCCTTTTATAGGATCCACATAGGCCCATCCAACCACTGCTAAATCTGGGAAAGAGGATAAAAAAGGGGAGAAATCCAAGAATCAATGAGACACTGATAGTTCTATACAATATATTCCCACCCGAAACCAGGATTTATGTGATTTATGTGATCTCGTTGGCCATGATACCAATAATTATCCTTCGCTCCTCGAGCTCAAATAAATTATTAACATTGATGATTTAGAACCCCTTCCATAGCTATTATGCAAGTCATTCTTCTTGAATCATCATCCAAGCATATCAAGTCTTTATGTATGAATCACCCCTATGATTTTTGTGATACATATGGTCATTATTCTCATCATTGTCCTAAATTAATTCAATTCATCAATGCCCTCAATGTAGTTCATCAATCCGACTCTTATGTCAAAGAGAACCAAACCTTAGTAATAAAGGACCTCAGCCTCAAGAGAGAAAGTTTTTTATAAGTAAATAGTAAACCAATGATTGAAATCCCCCCCCCTCCAATGTGAAAACCAATGACAATTCCATGTAAATCATGTACCTTTCAACTTCCACGAGATCAAAAATGTCGAAGAATGTTCCATTTTATTCTAATTTTCATTATAGCATCATACAATGTTCCAATTTCTTCTCATTTACAGCATAACATCTGTTGTATGCCTCATGTATCTTTGATAACAACATCGATGGAGAATTCATCCACTAATATTTAGTCTACCTCTATATATGTAGCATATATGAACCATGTCTCTCATTCTCATGGTGTTAGTAATGGGTTCACTTCCCCATCTTCCACCACCTCATATAGTAGTGAAGGTTCCCACATACCAGTCTTGCATTATGATGAAGAAATTTTGGACTCCCTTACTGCACCAAATTACCCTTGGGACAATATGGATCAACATTCCTACTTTTTACCATAGCATCCTAATCCCTCCAACCAATATGTTGTTGAATCAAAATATTTTCTTGATGAACATTTTTTCACCATATCCACAGATGACCCTTGGTATGGTGACATTATAACCTATTTGCAAACCTATAAGTTGAGTCCCTCTTAATCATATGTTAATAATATATTAGCAGTCCACCATTTCCTTTCCAAAATTTCAACCATAGTGCATATGCATATGTATGCAATTCGTGGCATGCTACATATACACATGGTAGGGGGAATCATCCCCACCTACCCATGGGATGGGGGATTTCATGCTTGGGGGAATGATGGACCCTCTAGCCATTTTTAGTTTTGATCACTATCCACCCTATTCCTAGGCCTGAATGGCTTAGGTTAGGTAGACTCTCCTCTCATTCATTGGGAAGTTTGTCCTACTGGCCTCTTTGATGCAATATCTTCATATGACATATAGTCAATAATCAATACCATATATTGAAACATTCTACTCTATACAATATATTGGTGACACCACACTTTCCATAAAGTCCCCATGTTCANAATAATAAATTTAATGGAGAAATTAGAAGTGGGTTAACCCTAAAATAAGGAAAGTGGGCCAAGTGACCTAGAAGATGTTTTTAAGGAACTACTTGAAGAGTATAAATAAGAGGCATGTCTCTCTCATTTTAATCACACTTGAGAATATTGGATATCTATAGGTGTCTGAGGTAACCAAGGATATATAATACAAATTTCTGAGGGAAGGTGAAGAAAATAAGGCCAAAATGAAAGGAAGGATAAATTCTTTTGATGGTGCTTTCTAAGGTATGTTATTTACAAGTCATCTCACCATTTTCGCTATAAATTTTTTTCTATAATGATTAAGATCGTAAAATTTCTATTCCATTGAGAAAACATAACAAAGTATATGTGGTAAAAAATTCATCTTGTGGGTCATTGTATTTTGGGAGTTACACTCCGTGGAAAATAGGGTTTGTGGCTAGTCTTGAAACTAGTCAAAAACATGTGCTTCGGGTAAAAACGTCATAACTTATTCATAACAAATCCAAATTAAGTGAAAAAAAATGTGTTGGTTAGGGTACAATATTTAGTATTTTGTGTAACATTTTTAGATCAATTCAATGAATATTTCATGCGGGGCACTCTCTACAAGGTTGTTCTCTAGAATAATCCAGAATTCAACAAGGTATGTCATTTTTTCTATAAATCCTTTTATGAGAGGTTCCAAGTAGTGAAACCTGGAGGAATTCCATAAAACACACTGAAGAACATTGTGTATCAGTTTCATATCTTTATACATTACAAGTTCAAAGTTATGATTACTTCAAGTTAGGATTGTCGACTTATCCAAAACTAGGCATGTGAGACTAAAGAAAAGTTTGATGAAAATGCTAGTCTCTTGTTGTTAAAGTTAAGGAAGGTTTGTAGGAATGTGATCATATAAACCAGGTATATTACAGAGCTACAAATCAGATTTGGATGATGAAATTGATGAGGTATTTTTGTTGAGGTTGGTGCATGGTTAATGCACTTGTTTATGGTACAAGTTGATTACAGGTTGAGGTATAGGTTGATGCATGGTTGATGCATGGTTCAGATTTATTAGTACAGGTTTACAATGGTATATCTCACAATGATAGTGTGACAGTGGTTCCATCATTTTAATTCTACTTCAGGGTGGTAGGATGGAGCAAGGATAGGTGGTTGTAGCCACCTTCTGGTTGTAGCTAGAGAATATAGGGGGTTGTAGCCTCCTTCTGGTTGTAGCCAGAGAATTGGGGAGTTGGATCTTCCCTCAGGTTTTTAGCCTGAGAAACTAGGGGGTTGGAGCCTCCTTCCAATTGCAGCTAGAAAACAAACGAAGTTAGTGCTTCCAATGAATGTAATTCTTCAAGACATATAAGAAAAAAGATTCTGTGGTTTTCTCCCGATTTGGGTTTCCACATAAAACACTGGTGTACTGTGTATGTGTGTGATTGTTTATTTCTTACTGCTCATTATTGGATAATAATTCTACATTGACATAACATTTGAAGGAAAAGGATTATAATTACGCAATTACTGATTCACCCCCCCTCTCAGTAATCCAACAATTGGTATCAGAGAAGGTTCCTTCAGAAATTAGTTTAACCATTGAAAGATAGATCATGGAGAGTACCAAATCGTATAAAAATGGAATGCCACAGTTTGATGGACATAAGTATTCTTTTTGGAGCATAAGGATGAAAACATATATATAGGCAAAAGGATTTCAAGTTTGACAATCAATTGTAGATGGATAAACATTACCAGCATTTTCACCAACAAATGACAAAGCAGTGAAACTCATTGAGAATAATTCCAAAGCCAAAAATGCACTTTTGAATGGTCTCAGTGACACGATATTCACCAAAGTTGCACAATGTAAATCTGCTAAAGAGATTTGGGACAAGCTTTGAAATATTTATGAAGGAGATTCAAAATTCAAAGCAACAAAGCTTCAAACTTACAGAGGTCAGTTTGAACAACTAAAAATGAAGGAAGATGAAGATATTGCAGCCTACTTCTTAAGAGTCGATGAAACAGTGAATGCAATCATAGGATTGGGAGAAGAAATTGAAGAATCTGTAATTGTTCAAAAGGTATTAAGATCTCTTCCTATGAGATTCAACCCTAAGATATCAGC
>JZKD02S1431550.1:43733-54713 GCA_000966675.3 Picea glauca
GAACTTATCTTGTGTCATGAACCATGATCCAACATCAAATTCACCACTCAGAAGTCCAATCACCTATCCCAAAATGATTCTTTGACACCCAACGTCTTGTCCTCATCATTAAATTAACGGGTAGAAATGAAATGGCTTATCTGGGTGGTGAAGCTATCCAAATAATCCTCATCTGGTCTTAAATTTTCCTTGCATCACCCTTACTTAAACTTACCATTCACATTATCGACGCCATCACCATATTTCCCTTGTCATTACCTTTCTCCAGTTTCGAGCCTACTCCTCTCTACGATCTCTAGTACCAAACCCTTACCCTCATCAATTGATTAAATCCTTGCACTGCAGCCCGATTCTTTTCTCACAATTTATAACGATGGTCGTAAGTAGACATGAATCAGTCTTCCAAATTTATATAGAGACCGAGGAGTTCCAACTATGTCGAGAGAAGTATGCTAGATCAGGATGGATGCCATTTTTGGAGAAATTCACAGGATGGCACGAGAAAATATCTCACAAATTTATTTAGGGTTACGATGGAGAGATTGCGCATGTAGGCAATCTGCAGCTAACAATAAATGAAGAAACCTTAAGGGAGGTCACGGGATTACCTAACAGAGGATCCAAATACTTCAAAGGTGTAGGAATCAACAAGGAAATGTGCCAATGATTTTTGAAAGAAGACCATCAACACCTTGATTGGAAAAAGGGGATCCCTAGGAACTATATCAAGGAAGAGTATCATCCAATGATTTCTAGTCTTCAACGATTCCTCACTTGCAAGGGTAGGTATGTTGTGAACTTCATATATCATCTTAGGCTTCTATTACATTTTGAAGGAGGCCCTGAAATTGATTTCCCATATTTTATATGGATGAGTTTGAAAAAAATGGTAAGAGGTGTCAAATCCCTATCCAAAACTGAGAAGACTAACATTTACCATCAAGGTCTTATTAAGATGTTAGTTTTACATGAAATTAGAAAGAAAAGAATTATTTGGAAAATCCTTATCACTCAACACCTTCCCACAGAAAACAAACCCGTGGAGGAATCCCAGTGTGCTCCAAAGAAAAATAAGGAACCTCAAAATAAAAGGGGCAAGAAGGATAAGGCAACTCCATCATCATCCAGGACAGTGAGCCAACAAAAAAAAGCTAGTAAACAAGTAGGGCCCTCTTCCATAGTCAATACAACTTTTAAAAGTCAAGAATCAAAAGGTAAAACCAAATTAGTAGAGGAGACTTCAACAGTAGCACTTGAGGAGAAGGGCCATAAGACAAAAAATGTAAATAAAGGGAAGAATAGCTCAGAAAATAAAAGTGAATAGTCTATAGAACAATCCCCTATAACCATTCCACAAATAGAAAAGAAAAAAAGGAAGACTGTGAGCACCCCTGATCTAGTACCTCCTTGTAAAAGAACCACAAGGAGCATGGAAAAGAGAGGAAAAGTAGTTATCAGTACTCATACAAAGGAATATCCAATCGATCTTACCTCCCCTTCTGAAGACTTATCAGTCCAAGATGACATCCCTAGTTTGACCAAGGAACAAGCCACTATTACTTTATGTGGGATGAGGGAGGAAGTTGAGGAAAGAGAATGCATCCATATAGTAATAATGGAGTCAACAAGGAACTTAACAAAAGAACAGATGAAGAAAAAGATTGGGGAACTGAAAAAACAAAATCAAGAACTCAAACAAGAAGTGAAGGAATACCAACTATTGGACAGGTATTTCAAAAAGGAAAATAATCAATTGAAAGAAACTAGCCAACAACTTCAAGATGACCATGAAGAGGCTTCTAATAATCTCAAGAAGGTACTATGAATCCTATAATACATTAGGGTCATAAAAAGGGAGTGGAAAGAAGAGGCCTCACCCATCAACATCATTGATCCACGGAAGTAAAGAATGTAGTCTCAAGTTTTGAAAATTTTTGGGTTTGTTTTCAGTTGCATGAGGACATGCAATGGTTTCGGCATGGGGGAATGTTGAGCCTCTAAATTGAAATCCCCACTACCCTATTATACTCCTCATATATACCTTTTTGGCTTACCTAAGCTTGGGTAAATGACAAAGAACACTACCATTAGCGATTGATAAGGTCATAAGGTAAAGTATAATTAATTCATGCATTTTTGTGGTTTATTGATCTAGGATATTAAATATTTCATGTACTAATGCTTCAATTTTCCATGTATAATATTTGAACTCTATATAAATCCAGCGTTCCTGTACCAGCTCAGTTATCTGGTACTTGTGCAGTAGATTTCCACTATCTGAATCCGTTACCAAGTGAACCTTTTATGCAGATCCGGTACTGAATCTCACTTGTCGCGATCCAGTACCAATGGCCATAGACTGTCATGATCTAGTACCAACCATTTTTGCACTGTTCATATCTGGTACCATCTACCTGTCATGATTCGGTACCAATAAAGGAAGCCGAATGTACCAAGTTTAGATCTAGATTGTGCCCAATACAATTGTTGGATGTTTATTGAATCATAAATGTTTTAGCAAGGTTATGTTAGGATAGTTTATTGTTGCTTCATCCTCATGCACTTCATGTCATGAAGATGAAGCTTAAAAGATGTAACCGAATAATTAAATTTAACAATTGACTGATTTGCAAATGATTTTACCTCCTTGTGTTTCATGACTAAGACTATTTAAATAGTCATGGCAAGGATGGTGGAGGTAGTAGAGAGTTAGCATAATACAACATGTGAAGCAGTGTTACATATTGCAGAACATATTCTGGGTGAAGATTAATAGAAGGACRTCATTTATCTCCATGTCTTGATCATCTATGATTGAATGTGAGTTGAGTTGCTAGCATAGTTTGATTCTATGTTTTTAAGTTTGAGTAAGAGTAATGTGTGGGTTGAAAGMAAGCTTAYTGTAGACTCTAGTCGTTGACCTATTGAAGTGGMAAGGGCCCACCRCCCAACAAAGGTCAACATCTTCATAGATTAGTATTAGCATTTTATTTCCATAGTGTAACTGTTAGATTATCTGAAGCTTTAATTCTTTCAGATGATAGTAGTACAGTTTAGACTAGGATTTCAATTATATGATTGCTTAGTATATTTACTCACTCTGTTTTACATATGCTCTGTTTTTATGAATTTGATTTTGTTTCATAGACATGAATGTTGGAAGCAATAGTCAGACATATTTGAAGGAGAGCTAGTGAAGTTCACAACAACACATTGTGAACCAAACATACTCAGTATATTGACTGTTGAAATACCCATGCTATGTCTTGATGATTGATGTGTGATTTCCCTTTCAGAAGTGTGGTTGCATAGTTAGTTCTCTAGGTTAGATAACAGAGTTGATCTGTCAAAAGAACTCCATCTCATAGTTTCATGTACCATATTGGAATAGATAGCCTCTCTGTGAAAGACAAATGAAGTGTATTTCATTTTTCTAGTTTGTTTTGTTTCCAGCATACATAATCTAGAATAGTTCTATACTCGAGACATTAGAATTACCTTTCTTACTGGTGTCTTGTAACTCTGTTGATTACAAATCCTGGATTGATAATTAATGAGTGCATTATACTAAACATATAAACAACACAACATTGTCCATGTTAAGAACTTTTATGTCTTGGCCTTAGAAGTCTAGAGGCCAAGAGGGAATCCACTTGTCCGCAGGGGGATTAACCTACAACATAAATTGGCGACTCCACTAGGGAGGAGATATGATTTTTGTTTCCATTCCCAGATCTCATTTTGGCCCTTTTCCCACTAATTTCACCTTCTTCATATTGTATTTTTTATTCTTAGATTGGTTTGATTGCCTCTTTATGTCATCATGATCACCTTGATTGACTGAATTTTCTTGAATTTTTGAGTTTTTGGGAACTTTTCTGATCTTTTGTAGCAGAAAAATCCCCTACCCTTGTTAACAGAGTGCCAACACTCCCTAGTGGTCTTAAACAGAGTGTTGGAGCACTCTAGTACCCCTTACACCAGAGCGCTATCACATTTTTAGTGCAAAGACCTCTAGTTTTTCATTTTCTAGGTTCAGTTTTTTTGTTTTTTCATTTGCTCAAGGTCTCATACTCTCAGTCCATATTGGTATTGGCCTTCAATACCCTGTTTTCTAATTATTCATCCTCTTTTGTTTGGATTTTTTGAAATTTGTCCTTACTTTGAAATAACTCTTTGTCCTTCATGATTTGGAGTCAATTTGTCATTTTCTTCTCCTTTATCTGAATGAGTGAAAACTTTGTAAGGGGTTTGAAAGGTCTTTTGCACTTTTCTTTCTAATCTTTGAGTCATGTTGTACAAGCTCTTTCTCCTTCCTTTTTATTTTTTGTATTTCTGTTTCTTGTTTGATCACAACAAAGGTGTCTTTTGGTTTATGTGATTTTTTCTTCCAAATTTCTTAAATCTCACAACCCTTGAAGTCCAATTAGCATTAGAATCTTTACATCTATTGGTTATCAGTCACATACAAAAATTTTAGCATTGCATTGGATTCCTTATTAAGGACTATTGCATGAGGTCATTTCATCTTGGTGTTTGACAGTGAAAGGGCAATCCTTCTCCCTCCCTTAATTAGACATTCATTGAAAGGAAAGATTGATTATCATTTCTTATGCATGTTTTGGGAACCGAGTCATAATATCATCAGTATTCACTCTCATACACCTTTGAATATCTTAGATTTTTTACATCTTTGTTAGAAAACCTACATTAGTTTAAGGTGTAGGGCTTTGGAATAAGGTTGAAAGGATAACTTTCCAAAGCTCTCAAACAAACTTAGCATCTTGCGATAGGTAGAGAAAATACAATTGTCATATAGGCTTTCTGGGATCCCCCTCTCACACAGGGGTTCCACACGAGGTCGCATTCAGGAGAGTTACGGAGATTATCCCTCCGTGGTTCAACTATTTGTAGTGGTCAGATCGTATATTGGGGGTCACTTAAGGGTATACCCACAATCATGTGTGGGAGCCTCTCGAGTTAATTTCAAACTTGTTATCCTACCCATACGTTTGGATCGAACTGTCGACTGTACCCTCCTAGGGGATGACTGTGATTTGGTGACCTTAGTAGCCATAATATTTAGGGTCTCACAGAAGGTGACAGTGAAGGGAAGTCTCACTGTACCTAGAGTAGACATTTGTCAAACTCACTCAACCTCCTTAGAGGGTAAATCCATAATTACTACGTGAAAGCTTGCACCAAGGTGTAAGTTCGTTAAGCAGGTCGCCAATGTAACTGATCCACCCTCTCTATCCCCATATCTTCCTATTTTGATCTTGCGACATTGGATTTCATCACCAACTAGTGGTTTCATTGTGGGAAGGTTTTGTTTGATCGTTTGCTTCTCATATTCATAGCGTGTGTTGGTTGTGTTACTTAGTGGACCTTAGGTCGATTTAGTGTTAATAGCATCAAATCCTAAGAGCACCAATGGAGGAACACCTTCTCCTGGGGAACCTTATACCCTTCCTTCATTTGGAAACTTTGGTCCATCGTACATTGCCACACTGAGTCTTCCGGGACTCACCATCGCATTACTGGTTTGGTTGTTCCCCACTCCAGTGATCTCAAATCCTCCCAATGTTTCAACTGCAGCTAATACTTTATATGTTATTACACCACCCACACATCAACCTCACATCGAATTTTGACCTTCTTCACCCATTAAGTCTCCTTCCCTTTCTCTTTATTCATATAGTGAAAGATTTAAAGCAAGTAGCCAGGTTGATTAGAAGAAGAAGAAATGGAAATAGAAGAAGAATAAGAGCCCGAAAAAGACCAAGGACTCGACAACATAATATGTTAGATCCAAGAAACCAGTTACTATTAATAGTATTGGGGGTGTTGATGAGGTCAACAAGATTAAAATAAAGAATCTGAAACCCAAATTCCCTTGCAGTCTTTGTAAGGGTGACCACTTTTTGAGGGATTGCCCTGGTATTCCCAAAGTCTTAGAATTGTGGTCCTCCACATCATCGGCCTCTCCTGGTCATGCCAGTGATACCCTGTCAACTAGTGATGTTAAGGTTGGTAAGAAGAAGAGAACCGAAAAATTCCCATGCATGTTATGCAAAGGTGATCATTATTCTCACCTTTGTCCTTGTATGGGTGAGGCTTATTCTCTTTCGGAAAAAAATCAACCTCCAAAAGGTTATCGTAATCTTTCCCCAAACCCATCATTAGTTGATGGACTGGTCAATCTAGTTCCACCCATGGTCAGTCTGGTTGATCAGGTGGTCAATATAGTTTCCTCCTCAATTGAACCACAAACCCAAGTAGTTGATCCAGTTCCATCATTGATCAACCCTACTCTTCATCAAAAGAGTGTAACCCAAGTAGTTGATCTGTTTTCATGCTCAATMAATYCCACTCTCCCATTAKAGAGTGACACCAAAGAGRTTGATCCATTTCCACCCATCGACCCCATTCTCCCCTTGGAGAATGAAACCCAAGTAGTCAATCTGGTCCTATCATCAATCGATCCCACTCCTCCTTTGACAAGTGCCAAAGTGGTYGATCCAATCCCTTCCTCTGTCAGTCCCACCCTTCCCATSAATAATGCCTACATGGTTGATCTGATCCCATCACTGGTCAATCCCACTCTTCCTCTGAAGAGTGCCAGTGTGGTTGATCTGATCCCATCATCGGTCAATCCTACTCTCCCTTTATAGAGTAAACCCGATACTACCCACATTTTTCTCATTGATCCATAATCTACCATGATGGGGGGCATTCCTCTTTCTCCTGCAAAAACCCCTCCAAGCAATGAGGCCATCCTTTTTGATTGGGGTGCGCTAACTAGACCTTGTCTTCCCTCTCACATTCCTTTCCAGATTACAGTACAAGTTTGTGGTCGGGACATTCCTCAAACACTGATACATGAAGGTGCATCCGTTAGTATTTTTTCCTATGTTGCTTGGCATTCTTTGGGTTTTCCTCAGCTTGTGTTGGATACACAGAATCTATTAGCTTTTAACAGAAGAACTAGTCAACCTTTAGGGAGCCTTCCTCAGTTTTCGGTAACTTTGGGAGGGAAAACTATTTGTATTGATGTCATGGTAGTTGAGACCCCTTGTATTTCTCTTTACTCTTTGGGCGGTATTATGTCTATTCCATGAAAGCTATTGTGTCCACTCTTTTTCATGTGATATCTTTCCCTCACGATGGAAAAATTGTGACTATTAATCAACTTTCCTTCATCGGTCCTGACTATATTACCTCCCTGAATGGTTCCTATATGACGACAGTATTTCCCCCGCTGCATGTCAATTATGTGGCATTGTCTCCCATGACTTCGACTCTCAATGATTTGGATCTGATAGTTGACATGATGATCTCTTCAGTAGGGCTATTGGAGCTTGATCTCCTTACCCTTGTCATGACCCTCGACATGTGTTCCTTCTAGAGTGATTTTCTTCCATCCAGTGAAGATCTCTTGGAAGCCATGACCGAGTTTTGTCCCTTGACATGGTGTCCTTCCAGAGCATTATTTTTTTGGAATCCATGATCAAGAAGAGTCCACGAGCATAATTTCTCTTCTCTGTGGCAAGCTTGTTAAAAAATTAAAAGATTTCCATGAAAAGATTGTCGAGTGATCTTGCTTCCTTTCTCACTCGTTAAAATGTTTGAAAGGGAATATTTCAAGTGATAATTTATCTCTTTTTCGGCCTCGCGAGACTAACATTACGAAAAATGACAACATTGGAGTCGTCTTTAACTTGTTTCCAGACTCTCTAAATATGAAAAACCATCGATTTTACCTTCTCTGGACTCGTTAAATGATCATACATTGAAGGGACCATATGGGATTGAACCCTTACTTCTTCCAATTCATTAAACAAAGGAAGAGGGAATTACTGAAGGTGAGTCATATCAAGCATGTGTTACCCTCCTTTAGCTCATTAAATTAAAAAGAGGTACTCGTCTATATGGATGNAATAATGCCTACATGGTTGATCTGATCCCATCACTGGTCAATCCCACTCTTCCTCTGAAGAGTGCCAGTGTGGTTGATCTGATCCCATCATCGGTCAATCCTACTCTCCCTTTATAGAGTAAACCCGATACTACCCACATTTTTCTCATTGATCCATAATCTACCATGATGGGGGGCATTCCTCTTTCTCCTGCAAAAACCCCTCCAAGCAATGAGGCCATCCTTTTTGATTGGGGTGCGCTAACTAGACCTTGTCTTCCCTCTCACATTCCTTTCCAGATTACAGTACAAGTTTGTGGTCGGGACATTCCTCAAACACTGATACATGAAGGTGCATCCGTTAGTATTTTTTCCTATGTTGCTTGGCATTCTTTGGGTTTTCCTCAGCTTGTGTTGGATACACAGAATCTATTAGCTTTTAACAGAAGAACTAGTCAACCTTTAGGGAGCCTTCCTCAGTTTTCGGTAACTTTGGGAGGGAAAACTATTTGTATTGATGTCATGGTAGTTGAGACCCCTTGTATTTCTCTTTACTCTTTGGGCGGTATTATGTCTATTCCATGAAAGCTATTGTGTCCACTCTTTTTCATGTGATATCTTTCCCTCACGATGGAAAAATTGTGACTATTAATCAACTTTCCTTCATCGG
The DNA here is from genome assembly GCA_000966675.3 of Picea glauca. Lineage (NCBI taxonomy): Eukaryota > Viridiplantae > Streptophyta > Pinopsida > Pinales > Pinaceae > Picea > Picea glauca. The sequence goes on from JZKD02S1431550.1 coordinate 52,322, forward strand.
TCCTGACTATATTACCTCCCTGAATGGTTCCTATATGACGACAGTATTTCCCCCGCTGCATGTCAATTATGTGGCATTGTCTCCCATGACTTCGACTCTCAATGATTTGGATCCGATAGTTGACATGATGATCTCTTCAGTAGGGCTATTGGAGCTTGATCTCCTTACCCTTGTCACGACCCTCGACATGTGTTCCTTCTAGAGTGATTTTCTTCCATCCAGTGAAGATCTCTTGGAAGCCATGACCGAGTTTTGTCCCTTGACATGGTGTCCTTCCAGAGCGTTATTTTTTTGGAATCCATGATCAAGAAGAGTCCACGAGCATAATTTCTCTTCTCTGTGGCAAGCTTGTTAAAAAATGAAAAGATTTCCATGAAAAGATTGTCGAGTGATCTTGCTTCCTTTCCCACTCGTTAAAATGTTTGAAATGGAATATTTCAAGTGATAATTTATCTCTTTTTCGACCTCGCGAGACTAACATTACGAAAAATGACAACATTGGAGTCGTCTTTAACTTGTTTCCAGACTCTCTAAATATGAAAAACCACCGATTTTACCTTCTCTGGACTCGTTAAATGATCATACATTGAAGGGCCCATATGGGATTGAACCCTTACTTCTTCCAATTCATTAAACAAAGGAAGAGGGAATTACTGAAGGTGAGTCATATCAAGCATGTGTTACCCTCCTTGAGCTCATTAAATTAAAAAGAGGTACTCGTCTATATGGATGGGGGGAAAATTGAAAGAAGCAAGCTGAGCAGTTTTTTGAGAACACCACCAATAACTCTTAGAGTCTCCCTTGAACATGACACTTTGTCTCTGCATACATTTTTTATCTGTTGAATCTCTGCACTGAGCCAATCCTCTGAGTTTCTATTACTCCTTTGGGTCACTCGACGAAAGTCACTTTATCCACTGCATTATTGTGTTTTGGTTCCATGTCAAGTTTTTGTTGTTGTGCCTCAGTGTTCAAGGGAAGTATCTGCCTCGAGAGTTATCCATCACAAATATCTTGTTTCAATACCCGTGTCAGTCCATGTTCATGTGATATACCAATTAAATATCTGTGTCTATTTTGTGTCGTTAATGGGGGATACATCAAGGCCCTCCCTCAACGAGTCTATTCCTGTTGACTTCAACACATTATCCAGGAGTTAGACTTAGAAACCAGTTAGTACCTTGGGACCTGCATGCCTCAATGGTAGGCCTCCTCGTGTCCAATAGTGGGTTTAAATCATTGACCTATGATCAGATGATTTCATGGATGTTCGAATTCAGCTTATTCATTCACATTCATTGGAATGTACTAGAGTACCTTGGGAATCATTGACATCAATGGTGATCTCCCTCGCTCTTGTTAATGGTTTACCTCATTGACCGGTAATCAAGTGATTTCTGCCATGTTCAACATCAGGACATCTATTCACATGGTTAGATTCATACTACAACAGGATTTCTAAGAAGACCACGGGTTGAGTCATCTCTTATATGTACTTTKCCCAGGTTGTGAAGGAGTTCTTTTGAACTATGACACATATACTATTACATAGATCCACTTTGTATTGGTCATGGCTATGTYTTKTCATCTCATAGATCCACTATGTATTCTTCGTGGMTACGATTAGTTCAGGTCATAGGAGTATAGATTCACATTGTATCTGCAATGGATATACCATTTTTTCAATATAATTATGGATTAGCAGTGTATTTTATGGCGGCCATACCTAAAAARTCTTTATCACTCAAGCATAGGTATGCCTACCTTGGATTTTTGAAACATGTCATAATATTTKTTTGATGGTTGTGTGTAGATTTTTTGGTTTCTCTGTGTCCATACCCTTTCTCAAAAAATTCTACAAAGTACTTCAATCATCATATTCTTCTAACTTCGTACGTTGGGGGGAAATCTATTACACCTGAAAATTACTCACTTTGATAGTGTCGCAAGTGTCGTCATTACAAGTGTTGTAAGTGTCGCATCTTGTCTGCAAGTGTCGCATTTTAACTACAAGTGTTTCAAGTGTCACAAACAACATACTACCATATTTCCTATGTTGTGACTCTAACGACATCACAAAGACACTTAAGACACCCCAAAGACTAGTTTTGAATAAGAGAAGTCACTTGACAGGGAGTACAAACCTTTTTCCATGGAAAAAACACTCAAAAGATGAATTTTGAAGAGGATCACTCCCCTACCCACTGTTAGGGAGTGTTGGTGCTCCCTAAGCCTCTTTGGGGGAGTGCTTGAGCACCCTTTGCACCCTTTTGGGGGAGTGCTACCCTTTTTTTGGCAAATTCTGGGTTTGTTGAGGTAAATTAGGGAAGAATCCCTCAACTCCTGAAGGTAGTTGGATTCAAATAGATGGTCAAGGCATGATCTTAGGGAA
>JZKD02S1431550.1:69504-87225 GCA_000966675.3 Picea glauca
TCCTTCACTATTCTTCATAAAGTCCTTGTAATTCCTATTAATTATATTTATATAATTGATTTTATAAAACAAGTCCATTGTTGATCTATCGTAGTAATTAACAAAATATAAAAGTAAATGCTACTTGTTGAAAAATGTTAATAATTATTCATCCCCCTCAGTATTCCAACATTAGAATCATCTTATCACATTTTCATATTGTATTATGAATTGGATATATTGTAAAATGAGGTTTCCCCCTTGAATTGGATTATAATTCATTGACTTTATATCATTTTTGAGGTGTTGTATCATAACATTTGGTATCATAGCATTGATCTTAGGTTTTTTCTTCTCCAAGCAAGTCATCTTAGCATTTTCACTATAAAGTTTTTCTGGGATGATTCAAACAATAGAAATTGGAGATTATTTAGAATACATATTAAGTTATGTGTGGTAAACATTTCAACATCTTGGTTGTTACATGTTTGGACATACACCCTGTGAAAGATAGGGTTTTTGATAAGTCTTGTTACTATTATCGAGCAAGTGTTTTGGGTAATATCCTCATATCACATTCTGTGAGGATCCAAATTCAATGATAACAATTGCATTTGAAGGAAGAAAATCCATACTATTTTTTGTATAATTTTTAGAATCATATATCAAATATTGGGTGAGTGGCATTATGTGCAAGTTCGCTCTCCAAAAAAGGGGAAAAATAAGGAAGTTTGGGAAAGTTACCCTAACTTTCACTCGACACATCCAATTTTGTTCAGACCTATGGAATTGTAGAGAGGAAATATCAGATTACTACAATACAAACTTTGATACTTAGAAAGAAAAAAATTTTAAAAATGCATCATAAGGAAGGTCAACCAGGAGGACATACTCCAAATTAAGGGCTTAAAAGGCACGTAACTTACAATTGGCATAACTTTTTATCAGAATATCTATCTTTTGTGATTCAAAGTTTGTAATAAATAGGAAAAAGAGGAAAATTATTATTTTCTCACATCGCTCGAAAGTATTATCCTAAATTCACTTCACCAACTAAACCTCCAGAAATGTGAACCATGACTCTAGATGAAATCAATGAGATTTATCGCAAGATGGATAAGAGGATCGTTGAAAATAGGGAAAAAAATGGAACATTATAAGAATGAAACTATGAAAATAAATATGGATGAAATGTAAATCAATATGGATATGAAGACAAATTAGAATAATAACTTTGTTAAAATAAATATGGACAAAATTGAAAATAAGATAAATAATAAGATGTATGAAAATAAAGAAGAAATACAAAAATCCATGAAGGAATTGAAAAATTCCATGTCTACCTCGATCTTTCAGTCTCTATATGAGAGATGCCCTAAAGGAGATATCAAAAATTGAGTAACCCATGAAATTAAAGGTAGTATTAATGTTGAACAACCTAATGATAATAAGAACTTTTCCAGTGGATTTAACTCTAATAGTGGTGTTAATTATGGTGGGCATCCTAAATTCAACTTTTCCAAGATTTAATTAAAGAAGTTTGATGGAATCGAGGCATTTACCTAGGTGAACCAAATAGAGAAATGTTTTGAACTACATAATATTATGGATGATAAGAAAATGATTCACAACGCAACTTTAAACTTTGAGATAAAACCATATTAGTGGTACCAATGGATAGTAAAAAGGAAACCCCCTTTTTGTCATTACACTTGGGGTTTATTTATAAGAGACTTAGAATCACAATATGGGAAAGTTTGGGAACATGAATACCTCATTTAATTGACAATAATCAAGCACTTAGGTGATATTTAAGACTATAATTCATAATTTCAGGTATTGGCCACAAGGGTGGATGACAGAAGTGATGAACAACAATTGTAAGATTACATGGGAGGATTAAAAGAGGACATTAAACATGAGATTTTCTTAAGACATAATACAAATATTATAGAAGCTACACAATCTACTCATCATATTCAATTTAATAATAAGGCTACACACAATTCTACCATTGGAGCACACACAGGAAGAAAATATCATTTTGGGGATCATAATACAATCGTACCTCAATTGATAAGGTTAAAATCTCAATAAATGGATGAAATAAGAGAGAAGAAATATGTTTCAATTGTGATAGAAAGTATAGTAAGGGGCATAAATGTGGTGAGAGGAAATTATTCTATATAGAATTTGAAGAGGAAGAAGACCAGGAATCAGAATCACCATAAGATCTAGATCTAGAAGAGACTAGTCCAACAATATCTTGTCATATTTTGGCCGATGTCAGTACTCCAAAAACCCTCAAGATACAAGGATACATAGAAAAAAAAAGGTAACAATATTAATTGATTCTGATAGTACCCACAATTTCATCAATTACAATGTAGCAAAAGATCTCAATTTATTTGTATATCCTGCACCAACGTTTCAAGTAATGATTGTAGATGGAGGTACCATAAATTGTTCAAAAAAATTCCATAGTATTAAGGTATAAATGGGAGATTATTTTTTGGATATCCCCATGATTTCCATCCAAATGGATGGTGTCGATGTTGTATTAGGGGTCCAATGGTTATAATCATTGGGAACGATAGCCCTTAATTTTCAAGATAATTTCATGAGATTTTCCTCAAATGGAAAGGAAATTGAGCTTAAAGGTATCCAAGGGAAATCCTCTAAATTGATAATCTCTAATAGAATGACAAAATTACTCAAAAAGGGACATCAAGGTGTAATTGCACAATTTTTTTTATCATTTGATGTTCAAACATTTATATCCTCTACTCCATTAGATCTCCAAATAGTTATCAACAATCATTCCAAAGTATTTGGTGAAATTCCTAAGGATATTCCACCTGCTTGAGATCATGACCATGCTATTCATTTGTAACCAAGAAGTGTACCACCCAAAATCATCCCTTACAGACATCCATATGCATAAAAGAGTGAGATTGAGCGCATGATCTAGGAAATGTTAGAGACCATCATTCAACCTAGCCAAAGTTGTTTCTCATCACTAGTGGTGTTCATTACAAAAAAGGTTGGTTCATGGCATATGTGTCTAGATTATAGACAACTCAATAAATTGTCCATCAAATATAGTTTTCATTGATGAATTATTGGATGAATTTCATGGAGCAACATTATTTACTAAGATAGATCTTGATTTGGGATATCATCAAATAAGAATGAGGCAGGAATACATTCCTAAAATAACTTTTACAACACATGAAGCTCATTATGAGTTTTTGGTTATGCGATTTGGACTTACTAATGCATCTTCAACATTTCAAAGCTTGATAAATTCTATTCTCATGGACTTAGAAAATTTGTGTTAGTATTTTTTGATGACATACTAATCTACAAACAATCTTGGGAAGAGCATATAAACATGTTGAGAAAGTATTACAACTATTGACAAAGAAACAAATTTATGAAAATCCTTCCAAGTGTTCCTTTGGGCTTCAAGATGTGGAACATTTTGGGTCATATTGTATCTCATGAAGGTGTAAAAGTGGATCCTAAACAAAATAAAATTTATGAGGGAATGGCCAATTCTGAAAACCTTGAAGAAAATTAGAGGATTCATAGGATTGACATGCTATTAAAACAAGTTTTTCAAGAACTATGGCCAAATAACAACACCTAAAACAACATTATTAAAGAAGGAAGCATTTTCTTGGACCAAAGAAGCAACCAAATATTTTGAAAAACTTAAAGAGGCTATGTGTACAAATCTTGTCTTGGACACAGCTAACTTTACAAAAGAATTTGTTGTGGAGTGTGATGCCTCGGTCCATGGTATTGGTGAATTTTTAATGCAATAAGGAAGGCCCCTTTCCTCTGAAAGAATCCAAATTAAAGGAAAAAACGTAGTCAAAACCATTTATGAAAAATAAATATTGGCCATACTACATGTTGTTTATAAATGGAACCCTTACATAATAGGAAGACACTTCAAAGTATAAACAAATCATGATAGTTTGAAATACTTCTTAGAGAAATGAATATATTTAGAAGATAAACAAAAATGGGTTACAAATATGTTGGGTTATGAGTTTGAAATTATCTACAAAAAAGGAAAACATAATGTTTTGGTAGATTCCCTTTCAAGGAAAGAAGAAGAAACATAAGGTTCATTATGTTTTATTTCTATTCCACAATCTAATTGGGTGGAAGAGGCAAGGATACAATGGAAGAAAGATAAATAGGTATGAAAGATCATTCAACAAATACATTAGAACCCGATTTCAATAGATAATTGTATATGGGAGAATTATTTTATATGGTGTCATGATTACCTATATTTATGTAATAATTTTGACCTCAAACCTAAGGTCCTTCTGGAATTGCACACTTCTCCTATAGGAGGAATTTTGCGATTCTTGAAAAAATACCATAGGATCAAGAAAGATTTTTTCTGGGAAGATCTTAAAATTGATTTTCAAAAGTTTGTGTCTGAATGTTTGGTCTATCAATAGAATAAGGGAGATACAATGAAGACTACAGGTCTCCTACAACCATTATCTATAACAAGTCAATGTTGGGAAGAAGTTTCAATGGATTTTATTATAGGGTTACCCGAATCTGAAGGAAATATTGTCATCATGGTAGTATTGGATTGATTTAAAAAGCATGCCCATATTTTCTATATTTCTCATACTTTTAAAGAAACTATAGTAGTCGCAACATTCATGGAAACAATTCAAAAGTTATTTTTTATTTCATTCTAGTCAAAAGTATGACCCAATGCTTCTTCAATCTTATACCACTTGTAAGGTATATCATCTAATGTATTTGGGAACATGTACAACAATTATGTTTTGTCTTGGTAGCCTCCTTTTTTCAATTCTTATTCACACTTCAGTATGTGGGTAAGTAGGTCGAATCTAGATTTAAAGATCAGAATGTTGATATTTGCAAAGAGAAATTTCCCACAGAATCTTTACATGAAATATAATGTGGAGGTATTCCATGTTTTAAGTAGGTTTCCATGTGTTTCCCACCATTGGGGTCCTTGGCCATTGAAGGATTTGACTAGAATTTGTATTCTCCCTTGTTTCCCAATTGATTTGGAGGCTTTGTCAACATGTGTTGACGGAGAACTTCATTCATTAAACTATGAGGAAGTTTTTGTGTATGCATTAGTTGGTATTAATGTTGGTTTTTTTTTAATCTTCTTTCAACAATTATAGGGACTACATGAATCGAGAAGCATGTTCTGGATCATTTGATAGGTATTTCCTTTATCGAAAAACATTTTTTGGCTTCGGCTTCGTAATCATCCATCTACAAATTGTACAATTTTGTATTTAAATTTTGGCCTATTGATAATGGATATCCGACTAGTATTTCTCCTTCAATATTAGGTTCAACATTGGATTTTTTCTCATTCATCACTTGATATAGTCAACATGTTTCCTGGGTCTCATCCCATGTCTTGAACCATGATTTTCCTTCTTTTGGGTCTAGGGGGGTTATATTTTTTCTTCCTCTTCCTTTTAGATTGATCTAGTCTCTTTCTAAAGAGATTGCGTCTTTCATGTTCCGACCCCAAGGTCTTCCTACAAGCACAGGATAAGAGGGAATTGCTTTGACTAGGTTTATGATTTCAAACTAGACTATTGTCAAAATTCTAATTATAGAAGTGATGACACTCTTGAGAGTTCCAATTGGTTCGATAAATTAATTTTTTTCTAGTTTTAAGTATTTCATTGTCCGTTGTAGCAGGGGTATTCCAAGTTGAGTCCATGTTTCTTTGGGAAGGATGTTCACTTGTGATCCAAAATAGACCATGACTTGTTTAATCATGTGGTCATCGAATTCTAGGTCAATGTGTGGATCAAAGTCAGTCGTGGTTCTGTCTTGAGACAACTTCCTTACACTTTTTACTAGTCTTCGATTTTCTTTATATTCTCTCAATATATTCAGTAGGTCGATAAGGAGTACTATTGATTTCTTTTCTTTTAGTAGTTGTAGAAATTCCTCAATGGCTTGAAATATTTGATCGTCCTTCATTTTATTTATCTCTATCGATATTTTTAAATAAGTTCAATGCTTCTCAGATGACCCTTTCTTATTTGTCGAGGTCGGGATATGGTACTCTATTTCCTTTTCGATTTTGTGCCCCCAGGTAATTATCTTTACCTGCTCTCGATATTGTGACCACATGGAGAGTTTTTGAATTCAAAATATATTTTTTTGGCACTATATGTAAGAGGTTTACATTTCTCTTGGTCATGAATTTTTCTATCGCAATAGGACAATCTTATAGGGAGTGATATCCTACTCCACAAATATTATAGAATTTTAAATCAGTTATGTATTTTATCAGGAAGTCTGGACTGCTATGGCCTTCTTTCCGGTAGTTAAAGTAGTATTATCATCCATGGCCACATCCTCTTCCAATGTTTCCTTGTCCACCTCTACCTTGACCTTGTTATCCACCTTGACCTCGACCTATATAGTCATTCCCTTGGTCAACATTCTAGTCAACTTCTTGTGTATGATAGACTGAGTATATATTCATTTTGATTTTTCTGTTCAACCGACATTCTTGGGTGGAATGATTATTTTATTATCATATATGACACTCCTTGGGATGTACATTTCTTAGATTGTGCGGAAAATATCTTCTTGCATGATTGGTCAAGGCTTCATAGATATCACAATAAGTTTCGATTTGGATGTGCCTAACTACTGGGTCTAAGGCATTTCTAAATTTGTAATAGTATTTTGTGTATCTTTTCCTGGAAAAAATGGTACACCAGAGTTCGTTGTGAGCGAGTGATATATTTTTAATTGTCTATTTTAATTATCTGATGTTTTCTTCCAATATTTTTCCATCCCTTGATGAATTAACCAATCCTTCATCGTCCATTTCAAGATAACAACTCATATATTCGCAAGATATTAATTGGATGAGAAAAGAGTATTTCTATTAATAAATGATCAATAGAAGTGAAAATATTACAAACTTCTATGTCGACACGGTTCGGAACCAATAAACTAAGTTCCTTCCAATCGGGCCTCCACCACTTCAATCCTCCAACAAAGGCAAGCTCATAGAAGGGAGACAATGAGGTTCTCCATCAATAAGGGAAGAGCTTGGGGGTTGAACACTTTGTTCAGACTTAAAGGACAAAGAGATGTAGACTCAATATGAAGTAAATAATTCCTCCAGAGTAACTTTTTTCTCAAAGTTGAATTCTTATCCTTTTCCATAGCTCATAATTGGCCCATTTATGTCCTTCAAAATGGAACTATAGAACTGAGTCATAACGTTTCGAGTATATGGAAGGCCAAGGATCAGAGATATCCTATCATGACATGGAAACCCAACATTTAATTTTCATTTTCTAGCACAAATCCCGATGTACATTGGTTGTAGTGGAACCGCCAACGTATACATTTGTTGTATAGTGTGCAAGATTTGTACAAGTGGAAAAATTTGTATTTTTGTCTCTGGACTTTAGTAATAGGGAAGATAAGTCTGCATAGGGAAATGGAATAAGGCCTTCTCTGCAAGATTGCATAGGGTGATGCAAATGTTTCTCTAAAATATGCCCCCTAATGTGTGAGGTCATAGGAGTATCTGTGATGGCTGAAATACATTATAAACAACCCATAAGTGGAGTGGTAGGGGACCAGCTCGACGAACTAGTTTCTCATTACACTCTGCACTGACTTTGCATACATGGTTGCAAATAAAATTACAATGCAGATCAATGTGAAAATACACCAAACAAGTGTCTGTGGCCATGAATAGGAAAATGCAAATGTGGTTTTATGCCAATAGTTGTCATAGCATGAACAGGGCCCAGTAGAACCAGTCTCAAAACCAATCTGAAGATATCTGTATACCATGGCGTACAATCTAATCACCCATCATCACTGAAGTCATATAGGTATTGGTCCAATGAAAAGGAAGCAACAACTCAGGAAAGCTATGACCTCATAGTGATGTCTTCAAGTCTTCTACACAATCATCCAAAGGTGCAAGTCTACATTGTGTGAATAAAGGAGTTGACTTCGAACACAATGAAACATTGTTTGATTACCGGTCATTGAGGTATAAAATTAACAAACATGAGACAACCTATTGGTAATGAAAGTAGGTATCAAGGCACCAAGTACATTATTACAAGTGTGAATAATGGAATCAGTGTCGAACACCTGAAGAATCAATTGATCAGAAGACATTGGTGTATTCCCAACTATCGATGGCAAGAGAGCCTGCCACTGATGACTGCAAGCCTCAAGGTACTCATAAGACTCTAGGTCTCGTTTCTAGAATAAATGGGTTGAATTCAATGGAAAGAGACCTGCTTAAAGGAGAGCATTAAGGAATCTCTCATCAGCCAACATGGAGTACAAAGAAGGAGCTTCATGATTTGGTGGAAATTAGATGAAGAACATGTTCATGAACCAATGACTGTGTGCGTCTTTCCCATGTTCCAAGTGCAATTTGCACATGAAAAATACCCTCTAAATAACATCCAATGATGAAAACTATTGACAAAGGCAAGGAAACCACCAATAAGGATAATGGAATCCAGGACAACGCATGAATCCTAATGTGTGAATAGATTTCTTATCATCGAACACAAGGGAAACCACCCAGTCAACAACCAATGATGAAATGTTGCTTGCTGGGTTCAAGGTTACCTATCAATGATGAAAGTAGGGCTAGGGTGCATGATATGACTACAGTATCATGTGATTCTGAGACAAACTGAGTGTATGTCCGACATGGAAAGTCAAAAGTTCTAAGAAATGGCCGAGACAGTTTGATAGAATTCCTTTGAACAAGAGCATGAGACATATGGAGGACTTCGATAGCCTAGACCCAATGATGAAACCATGAGATGCAGGAGGGATCAATGAGATTCTCTATAGGGACTGGAAGAGTAACCAATCACTAGAGAAGACTCTGTAACGAGATCAACTTCCTAAGGCCATGATAATCCCAAAATTATGATGATGAAAGGACTCAAATAACTTTGTGCTCAGCTCAAAGGCAACATGAATGATGCCGATACAAGATAATAATCCCTTCCCACCTGTCTTTTTTTGTTTTTTCATAGACAAATGAATGCTATGATACAGAGGAAGAGACTAGTGTCGCAAGTAAGAAAAACTAGTTCCAGCAGTGGAACATACCTATGCTCAATGTAGGGAAGTGCATGTGGGAGATGGAAACTCAGGGGAATGTTCCCTCCTAGGTATAGGGTGTCAAATTGCAAAGGATATAAACAAGGCTCTGCTTGGTTGAGGATGCAAAAATGCCGAGGAAAATGATTTATAACACAAAGCAAGAACCGACTATAGGCTCAATACTGCAAGCAAGGGCATGAGATGCAATCACAACTTAACACCAAAAAATGTCCTTTTTAATGTATTTTAGTATACTTAGTGTGAAAAGGGGATAAACTTGTGCCAAATAGACATATTTTCAAAACCAATTTAGGAGTGTGAAAGAGACAAGTTCACTTGACAATCTTTTCACTTTTTGATAACGAGTCAGAAAAAATATTAATTAAGACTCATGACCTTTCAAGTCCAATCTAATGAGTGTGAAAGGGACAAATCACTCGACAATATTTTTTCTTTTTAGACGAGTTGGAAAAGAGATTAAATTAAACTCGTTTGGGGGTCCTCAGGTTAAAAGGTCGTATGTTTATGAATGAGAAATGAGGCTTAGCATCAAGTCAAGTACGAAATGTGAGGGACTCCTGGTTCTATGAAAAAAAAATCTCTGCATGGGCAGCAAATGCAGTAGGGTATCTAAGTCTCTACCACTTGATAATGACATGAATTTATAGCAGATGGAAGGTTCAATGTTGCAACAAATGGGTTCGTACCTAGGGAATAAAGAGTGACAGTTATAGGATAATGCAAAAATGCATAACATAGTGGATACCTATCTTATATGTTGGGTAATGAAAATACCTTCCTATGGTGACGAATGACCAACATAACACTGAAATCTGCAAGAATCCTAGGTTAAAACTGCAAAATCCAACTCAATCTACCTTTATATTAGTCCATTAGGTGAAAAACGGTTTAAAACTATAGAAAGTGGGTAAAAATAATTTATAAATAGTAAAGAAATCAAAATTACTATACTATTTTGAATTTTTACCCAACTAGTGCAAATTGGACCAAAATACCTCTGAGATTCAAATGACGATTGCGGGAGAATCAGGCAATGAAATCACAAACTGTCTGGATCAGGTAATTCTTATTTTCTTCCTCTTCAATTTCAGTGGATTAAAATTTTGAATTAGGTTCTAAATTTTTAGTTATTGAGGGCGCAAAGTATATATTTCAGTGTACGCGGGTTTTCTTCAATCAGGTTGTGTATACGACAAGGTATACTACCCTGTTTAATATACAGGGTGCGTATATCAATCCCTACATGAGACTGTCTATAAAGTAGACTGCGTACATGTATGAAAGCACTCATTTTGAAGGGTTCTAACTCAAATTTTGATTTTTCTTTGACAGGATGGTTCTTGAATGGAGAGAGAGAGAGCACACGGAGGTTGATGCTACTGTAGATCGAGATCCGAGGGCCCAAATAGCCTTAAAGCTATGTGGCTTGTATACATTTTTGGTGCTCAAAGGAATGAGAGCCTAGTTGAGTTTGCTCGAGATATTGGTTAGTTACTGGGACCCTCAGAGTGAGAGCTTCAATATCGATGGGAAACCATTGAGAATTGAAGTAGAGGACATTTACTTTTTGACTGGTCTATCACATCGGGGAGAGGTTGTGAACCTAAAATTATGGGGATCAGAAAGAGGGATGAAGATAGAGGAATATATCGATGCCCACTATGTAGCAGGGACTCCTAAGGTAGGGAGTCAAGTCCTGATCCTGAAAATAAAAAATCGCAGACTGAATATTATTGTCCTAGTATTGACTAGGATCATAGGTTCAGCCTCGTTGCACTAGGCATCGAGGCTGCTCATGTTCTATGCAGTGGAGTCTACGAGACCCATAGTATATGACTAGTGTACCTCACTACTGGTGAATATGAAGAGCCATTTGACAGAGTGAAAACATGGGAGTAAAATAAATTTTTGGTTTTCCTTGATCTTATGTAGTTTATTGTTCAAGCGGGTTCCAAGTTTGGGACATAGAGTCGAGATTCTTCCCAGAGGACCTTACGATCCATCCATGGCACGGTGGACTGAGGTAATGAGGTGGCATGGGGAAGGTAGGGTTCTGACACCCTACAACAAGTATTTATTCTACTGGTGGTGGCGACAAGTCATCACTCTGGATGACTATCCCTATGAGGGAATCGACTTCAGAGGAGATCTAGACATACTGCTCCCACCAGGGATCGCCTATGGTGACATAGGTATGTCAAATGTTTTTACATATTTCATTTTTTTTTGTATTTTTGTATGATAGAACAAAAATATTTTTGGATGGTGCTAAAGTATTGACTATACATTTGTGCAATGAAGATGTGTGTCTGTGATGTCTAGAAGGCTTCCCTCGACATCAACGGAGGAACTGGGGAGATGAGGCTACAGGAGGAGAATCCGAGAGGGTCCTACAAAACATTTAGGGCAACCTGTCATGTTTGACTCACAGGATACCCATGGTTTAGGTAGAGGATCTGCTTGAAGCCATGCAAGGATAGGTGGTTGGTGTACCCAAGGAATGTGTACGACTCTTTTAGTGTCTCGTAAACATCTTGGTATTCTACCATGACACACATCTGGCACCATAGGTGTAGATGTCATGGGATATTGTAATATCAGATGTATATGTGTATTGAGGATATTATCCCCAATTGTTTACTATAAACACCATATTTTTTGAAATATATAAAAAGGGATCTTCAGCTTTACTTATATTTTACAATGTGTACATTGATGATATGGTTTTCTTTGCTTTAGTTATGTGACAAATGCCAATCTAAAATGAAATTAGCATAACCATTGGATACATGATTAGACCTCATAGGAATATGATAATATGTAATAAAATCAAATTATCGTTCTAAAAGACATACCCGTAGGAATCGTCAGAGTAAAGTAGGATCATGCATGCGATAATGACCATTCAACTGACGTACTACTAATTGGGAATCCAAGTGAACTTCTAATGAATGAATGCCATGTGATATAGAATCAAACAAAAGTTCTATAATGATGCTATATTCAATCACATTGTCCATGGATGGCTCTAGGCATATGCCACCTAAAGACACCAGTAGACCCTCGGGTGAGTAAACCACCCAAGCGATGGAAGACAAGTTTTGTGTATGATGATTGGATCTGTTTGTGAATACTAGGTAGACCAAAGACTCAATTTACATCTATCAACCAAGTGAAAACTCGATAAGAAACCTGAAGATGAAAAGAAAAAGATATATGCACTAAATTACATTAGTATATATAGATTTCCGCTCAATCATGGGGCTCAAGCATAGTATCTTTTCAAGTAGAGCCCATTTCTAGTCTCGACAAACTTATTCCCTTCATAATCTTCTAACTCATAGGCTCTTTTTTCTAGAACACATCACACGATGTAAGGACTGTGCCACATGAGTTTAAACTTGCATGCCCCAGTGTTTCTTTGGCTTGATCATACAATAGGACCAATTCACCCTCAGTGTACAGCCAAAGATAGACATACTTATCATATTGTACCTTAACATGTCTTTTGTTTGCGTCGATAGCCATAGAGGAGTCTTGATGCTTCTCATCAAGACTCTCTAGGTGTACAAGGCATCTCTCGAGATCGAATGTTTCAGGTAGGAGCGTGACTACCAACTTAAGGGAAGGAATTTCACAATCAATAGGTAAAATAGACTCCACAACATTTACTAACTGGAAAGGGGAAAATCCAGTGGAAGTATTGACCAAGGTTCAGTATGCTAGAGTGTAGGATATAGCATGATGTTCCAGTCAGACTTTCTCTGACTGAATGTTTTTTGCAAAATGGTCTTAAGAGACTTGTTGATGACCTTTACTTGTCCATTTTCCTAGGAGTAATAAGGATAAGAATCTCCATGCCTAAACCCGAGCTTAGTTGCTAGTTCTTCCATCATCTCATTCTGAAAATGATATCCATGATTAGTGACAATCTCACTCGGTATATCGAACTGGGTGATTATTTTATTGAATATGAAGAAGGTTGTAGTTTTACTATCGAATTTGACAGTAGGCATGGCCTTGAACCATGTATTAAAGTAGTTGAGGGCCACGATAATGTGTTGATGCCCCCTAGTCGATGTTGGGTTGAAATCTATGAAGTCCACCCCCTACTTGGTGAAGGGACTGACGGTAATGACTGGATGAAGTGGGTTTGGATGCAAGCGCATTTTCTGAGTGAACACCTGGCAGGGGTGACACTTTTTAACCACTTCAATACAATATTTAAAGATAGTAGGCCAGAAATAACTGGCTCGCAAATGTTTTTTAGCTGTCACAAGCCCAGATAGATGACCACCACAAGTCCCACTGTGGAAATCATTCAGGACATACTCAACTTCTCCGTGAGTTAGAAAATGATGCAAGATATCGTCTATTCCTCGACGATAAAAAGTGTCACTGATGATAGTATATTTATTAGCTTGGTATATTATATGTCGTTGGTCATCTCACTTCAAGGTCTGAAGATACAGAACAATGTCTCCATACCAGGGGTCAGATGATGAGAAAATAAAAATGTGTTCATCCGCAAATGAATCAAAATGGATAACATCCTCATCTAATCGTGGAAAAATGAATATTAACTTTGCGAAGACTAGGGATTTCTTGTATTTCGTGGAAGCGAAATCGAGATCAAATTCTTGTAAAATTACAATCCATTTATTATATTTCCCCCCTATGATACGCCTGGTAAGGACATATTGAAATGGATTGACATGAGAAACCATAGTAGTCTTGCAAAGTAATATATAATGACACAAAAGTTGGACTACGTGAAAAAAATCCAAAGCTATCTTTTCGACGTGAGAGTAATTAAGTTCAGGACTAAGTAAATTTCGACTAAGAGAGTATATGACATGCTCATGGAGCTCATCATCCTCTTGAACCAGAACCATACCAATCGTATCCTTAGACGCGGCGATATAAATCACATAATATCTATTGTAGTATGGAGGCTTCAACAGAGGAAAGAACACCAAATCTTTATTCAAAGCATCGAAGAACTCTCAGGCTCGCTCATCCCAGATAAAATGGTTGTTCTTCTTCAAAATATGCATGAAAACTCTAGTAATAGTGGCATTGTTCACTATAAATCGATGAATAAAGTTAGCTTTCTACTGTAAACCTTGAAGTTGTCTAATCATTCATAGGGGAGGAAGCCAAAGTATTGCCTCAACCTTAAGTGGATCTACCATGATCCCAGTCTCAAAAAATAGAAATCGCAAAATATGACCAAACTTAACGCAAAACATGCGCTTGTAAGGGTTCAAACAGATTCTATAATAATGACATCTTTCAAAAACAAGGAGAAGGTGTATAATGTGATATGCTCTCTTGTGAGAGTGAGCAGAAAGATCATCAAGGTAAGCTTCAACTATGTGCTTAAGATCATGAAAAGTGAAAGTCATGGCACGTTGAAAGGTTGCTCCAGTGTTTTTAAGGCCGAAAGGCATTTTTCGGTATGCAAAAGTACCCCAAGGAAAAATGAATGTCGTCTTATGTTGATCCTCAGGTTTGATTTGAATATGGTTATATCATGAAAATGCATCCATAAAATAAAATACTTTGCTTCCCACACACTCGTCGAGAATCTGATCGATGAAAGCTGTGGGAAAGTTGTCTTTAGGACATGCCTTGTTTAGGTTACGAAAGTCCACACATACACAGATGGTTCCTTGATTCTTATCCGCAATAATGGGGTTGGATACCCATTCGGTCAAGGGATCTCGATAGATGAATCCAATATTAGGTAGCTTCTCCACCTCTGCCTTAATAGTAGGGGTCATCTGAGGGTTTACAGCTCTAATATGTTGCTGAACAGGTTTAACATCCAGATAATTTATAATGTCATGTTCGAAAATACGAGGGTCGATTCTTGGAATCTCTTCATAGGACCAAGAAAATACGTCTCAAAATTCCTTGAAGAGTTCAGTGTAGATCAAGATTTCTTCTGGCGAGCAATTTGCACCAATATTTACATTTTCAACCTTGCTAGGGGTACGAGAGATGTCGATCGTGAAAGTAGGAGAAATTCTCTCCATATTTCCTTAAGCATAAATGCCATGTGTATAAAATGGAACTATGACGTGACCGACTATCTCACTCAAAGTAGATCTAAATTTGTATTGTTCAATTCTTTTAAGCTCTGGGAGACACTAAGAGCGGCGGTGCACATCATCCCAAAGTTTGTCGAAACCATTCATGGCTTCGATGAAAGCTTCGTCTGAAGGAAAAGTCCCATCGAGGAAATCATGTGAACAAGACAACAAAGTGGCCCACATGGGCCTTGGAATGAGATACTCCTTGTCTGTTGGAAAGGGAACATGATCAGGATCAGTGGAAGAGTCGAGAACAAATTGATATGCAACCTCTACTGCCAATAGTGGCACGACCATTCTAGCATGCAACTGATCTTCACAAGACGAAGTCGGGGAGGGTAGTGTCCACAGATCACTAAAATAATAAGTGCGGAAAGGAATGGGCCTCCCTGTAGAGACGAGCCTACTGGACATGGCATAAATGTGATGGATTAATGCCGAGAAGTCGAAAGTACCCATAAGGGAAGAATACATTCCAACACCGATATTCTTATTTGTCGGCTGATAATTGTCGATCACGGGGATCGAAGGTCCAAGAGATGCATTAGGACTAGAGAATGCAAAGGATAATTGATCAATCATCATGATCTTCCCTTCATGAAGAAAACAAAGAGTACTAAAGATGGAAGACATGACAACGATCATAGCATAATTTCAATTGTGACTTAGTAACATGTTATAATCAATAGGCACATCAACTACCTCCACCTCCACCTCTACCATCTTCCCACCTAACTAGATTGGAAAGGCAGGGAGAATACCATGAGGGTGGAAGGAATGACCATCAAAAGAAGTTTATATGTTCGATGACTTGGAAAGATTTAGAGAACCGAGAGATTTCCAATAGACTAGGGACATCACACACGTAGCAGTGCCTTCATCAACAATCGCACGTTTGATGGTATACTTTGATTACTCCACGTGGATTTGGAAAACCACATGGTAAGGAAAGTGAGGCTTAACATATGTGACATCGAACTTGATAAATTTTGAGCCATGGGGTTCTAGAGCTCCTAAAGAAGAGAGTAAGGAATTCCTCTGTGAAGGACACATCTCAAGTACCTCCAAATCTGACATCACACAAGGGGTTTTACCCAAGTCCTCAACAATAGAGTAGTTTTGGGCGGCTCTAGCATTTGGATTGTGGGTAGAGTGCTTGATTACTCCTTTCAAAATACGAGGTAGTGGCTCTGGTTTATCAATCTGTAAAGTTGTCTCTGGAGGAGGAGGAGGAGATTCTAGACCAGGGATAGCTTGTTTAGAGATATAAGTTCGAGATCGAGAGGCTACATTAACTTTCACATCAACCATATTGATACATAAATGATCACCATCTTGCAACTGTTGGTTTTGACCCCCACCAGCCACATTTTGACATTTGACGAGATCGAGGCTAGGTGTTGATTATGTGGGAATGGATTCGTCAACATGGAGGGCAATTGAGATAATATCCTCACATCTTTTGAAAGTTTGGGGCATAAATGGGTAATGTGATCATCTATGCAAAGCTTAAAGGGAAAATTCACCTTACGTCTTTCTCATTTTCCCTCTCTAGAATTACTACCCGTCTTCTCATTACTATTATTGTCTTTGGGTTTATTACCATTATTCCCACCCTTACGGTTATTATGTCCTTTCTTCTTAGTCCCTCCTGGTTTCTGGTTACCATTTGGGTTGGCTGATGATTGCATGGAGTGTACATCTGCCAACTGAGTGGGGTTGGAAGACATAGATGAAGCTAGCCCTCCGACAAACTGGTTTAAAGATAACTCTTTCAAATGGTTTGTCACAAAGTTTGTGGACTTTACATTGGCGGAACCTACAATTCCATCAGCATGACGTCCGAGATTTTTCCTAGGGTCGTAAATTGACCACTGTGTGTCAGGAATAAGGTGGTATAACATCTCTGACTAGGCATATATCAATTCTAACTGTTGGGCCCTAAATATCGCTTCTTCCTCAGTGGTAACCTTAGAAGTAGCAACATCCTTCGAGATAGGAGTGTGAAAAGACTTAAGAAACCATTCTAAAAGAAATTTCAGGGGTATAGGGGTCTTAATCAACCTCTTCTGTCTACACCACTCCTGGATATGGTTCGAGACATGAGTGGCAGTATCTTGGCATAAAGTAGACAACAGTTCTAGGCCAGCATCATAACGAATGGGAAACTGGAAGTGGTTAAGGAAGACCAACACCAAATAACTAAACGTCCCATATCCCCCCCCCTAGGTAGCTCAATATAACATTTCAGAGAAACTCCGATGAGGGTGCATTGAAATAATCTCAAATGAATAGAATCGTCATTAAGGGAGTTTGATGAGCACCAAAGGTGAATGGTTGTTAAGAACCAAATATCAATATAGCATAGAAAAACCTCAGAATAAGTACTCAACGCCTTGGAAAAGAGATAATTTCAGATAATAAGCCTCTTCGAGGGGGAAACCTCCTTTTACCCCACATAAAT
>JZKD02S1431550.1:90310-102414 GCA_000966675.3 Picea glauca
AAGGTATTGCTCCTTGTATCCTCATAGTGTGCTATCATTTCTTCCATGAAAATTGTCCAAGTGATGAGTGATTTGTGGGAACAAATCCATCGATACCATACAAATTGATTGGGTTCTAAATATAAAGAAGAAATTCATACCTTTTGTGTATGTGTCACATTATGTAGATCAAAGAATTGCTCCATCTAAAGTATCCATGTGATTGGGTCTTTTCCATCAAAATTCCTCATATCGATATTAGGAATGTGGTTGGTCTTCAACCCAAAGTTGGAGTTTCTACATTCTTGATTCACCTTCCTTTTGTCCTCATCATGAATTTCATGGGATACATTTTCACTTTCAGGTGTCCTCTCTATTAGTAAATTTTTCAATCCTTCCGTGATCTCCCCTTTTAAACCATCCATATTAGTATCCAACTTAGCTTCCATTCAATCCATCATCTCTTGTAGTTCATATTTGTTTATTGTCTTCTTTTGTAAATCATTTATGTCCCTATGCATTTCTTCACCTTCATCAAGAGTCCAAGTAGAATTTTATGGAGGCTTATTTGGTGTAGAAGTTCCCTTTTTTGGTGGCATGTTAGCCAAGTATCACTTTAAACCTTGATTTTGAGGTGGTTCTACTATACAATATTCCTTTTATTGTATCTCCAAAATTCCAGCCCTTATGAGTATGAAATTTTATTTTTTGTAGGTCTCTAATATTTCTTCTCTTCAATTCCACAGGTCTAATAAAAATTGGATGTGCCAAGTGGAATTTATAGTAACTTCCCCGCAACTTGCTGATTTTTGGCCTTTCCAGGAGATCTCACTTGTATAGCATGCCCCACACAAAATAATTGATATAAAATTCTGAAACTTGTACCAAAACTAATACGGACTGTACATTATCTAATGCAACTAGTCTCACTCAATTTGGATACTCTAGGAAGAATTTATGATTGTTTTACCTCGAAAACCTTCTTGAGACTGGTCAATAGGACTAGTTAGATACCATATCTTCCACAGGGTGTATATACAAATTTAAGATGACCCAAAAGCTACAATTTCTACCAAAGATACCTTACTAAGTTTTGAGAATATCCTCCAGATTTCAGGGTCTGAACCATTACAGAAACGTTTTTATAGTGAAAAATCTGCAATGGCTCGATTCAAGATGATTCCAGAACCCTATATTACAAAGGTTGTATCTCCAAAAGTATAAGGCCTCAGGAGATGAAATTTTAACCCAACATACCTTGATCTGTCAAATGAATATCCTCCAAGCCATTCCTTCTAAATCGTTGTAGAAAACAAGTTATAGGAAAAATTCCATGGTGTCTCAGATGTAGCAGCAAAACCCCAAGACCTTGAGCTCTGATACCATATGCTAAGAACCAAATATCAGTATAGCATAGAAAAACCTCAAAATAAGTACTCAACGCCTTGAAAAAGAGAGAATTTTATATAATAAGCCTCTTCGAGGGGGCAACCTCCTTTTACCCCACATAAATGTTCAAGTACAAGATGATTCCAAATGAAAATGTCTCTTTGGTATATATAGGAAACTAGGAGGTATAATTACAACTAATGGAATAAAGCTGACATAAATAACATAAAATTACTAATGTAATATGCACCAATTAAGGGGTAATGAGTCAATATTAGGGCTTAACAATGGTAGTGACGTGATGACCAGGATCCTCTCCATTCTTACCCTCAAACTTCGGGATGTCTGAAGGAAGTTTGGTGGGGATAGGGGGCCATGTAGGATCGTGAATCACAGGGTCATTCATTAACTTAGAAAAATTTGGCAGATTAAGCGTGGCCAGAAACGGGAGACGGGGTTGCGACATCTAGCCCCAACCTCCCAGGAAAGATTGTGCTTGTTGAACTGGAGGCCATCCAAAGTTTTGGTAAATACCATTGTCCTTTTCGAAATTATAAGGCCTTCCTCAGGGATGATTCATAAAAGGCTGGTTGGGCATCATTCCAGCTGGAATTGTCTGTTGAGGGTTATATAAATTTCCCCCAATCGGATTGGATTTGGGTAGGGGGTTGCCCAAATCATGAAACTGAGCTCCTTCGGTTTGGAATCTAGAGGATAGAGGTGGATTCGTCATGCCAAATGTATTGGTCAGACTCTCCAACAAAGAGGTAGGGTTGTAGGATAGAAATTGAGCCGAAGCTTGTCTGCCAGATTGATTATTCCACCCATAAGTAGGAGGATTGGACCCAAGGTTAAAAGCAGGAATACCTCCCATATTAGGAGTCAGTTGAGGGATTTGAGATCCACCAAATGAAAAATGAGTGTAGGTAGGTGTACTTCCCCCAAGCCCAATGCTAGCATTAGGGTCAGCAGCTAGGATGGAGTTTGAAAACTGTGAAGTGAAGTTGGGCATACCATAAGAAAAGGGACTATAAACCACAGGGATGGACTGAACATTATATTTCGGTGAGTGGCCAAGAGACCCAAAGGGGTTCAAGGTGGTAGCTTGAGTATTTACTATAGGTCGAGCCATAGTAATAATAGGTACCTTTAAAACTACGACCATAGAGGTTGCAGTAGTTGAAGGGGTGCCATTAACTTTAGTAGATATGTATTAGTACTAGAAGTCACCCTTGGATTGCATCGAAGGTAAGCCCAGTAGCCATCAGTTTGTATGTCACATTGAATAATTTTAAAGAGGCCAAATGAAAACAAACTTAGGATAATATCGTTTTAACTCAGAAAATAGGGCCAACATGCACAAGCAGTCAAGGTATTGATCAACTTTAGTTAGTAAGTTGTAGAAAGGGTGGGTAGGAGGAAGAGTTAATGAGAAAGGAGAACAAGACTGCTATGGGCATCGGGCTTTCAAGTAGCTTGGAGAAGAAAAAAATCAGACTCAATATCTTTCTTAAGCCCGAGCTGCAGACATTGAAATATGTCTAAACAACACAGTCACACCAAAACTATGATCAAACCTTCATCATCATTATGCTACAACATCCCGACTAGATCCTCCATGCCCGAGATATTCATTACAAGAGAGAAAAAGAAAACAAGATCTGACTAAAACTGGTTATGATACTATTGTAATCAAAGATACATCACAACAACATAACAACCCTCGACTCGATCTTCCATGCCCAAGTGTTTTAGCACATTTTTACAGAGAGACAAAAAGAAGATGACTTTCATTAAACAAGAAGTCTCGAATCCAGTTACATAACCAGAGAACCAGATCTTCACTAGGAATTTACAATATGGGACCCTATCTCAACCATCGACCATAAAAAAATTTTTAAAATGTCTTCATATACTTAGGAAAATCCACCACTAGCAGCAGAGGTGTGCATGAGTCTTTGCATTCAGAATTTTCTACAGATTGTTCATGTAGTCTCTATCTGATGCAAGCTCTTTCGTCTAAGCCTGCTTTGTCAGAATGTGCATGCAACTTCCTATTGGACGCTATCTCAGATATTCTGCTAGTACTTTCGAGATTTCTATTTATTGGGGGAGACGATGTTTCAACCACCTCCCCCTGCTTTCATTAACTATCTTCATTGGGATCAAGGCGGGTGCCTTAGTCAAATCTTGCACCTGGAAAACATGTTGGCTGCACTCTGAAACTATGCCACTAGGATCCTCGTTGGAAGTTGACCGGGAATATGGAAGGTCAACATGGAGGAATATGAGAGTGAGAGGGTGAGTAAAATGATACAATCTGACACAAAATAGTGAGTGATTTGCAACCATGTGGAATGATGCAGTTGGTGGAGTGGTGACTAGGCACCAATAGATGAGAGCTAAGGTGTAAAGGTAAGGGGGTGATGTGGATAAAGGAGAGGAGTGTGATTTGTCATGATGGGGACACGAAAATGATGGTGGAGGTGACATGGAGTAGGAGAGTGAAAGGCACACGAGGATGTGTGTGGAAGATAGGTGTCGGTGGGGGCTCAGATAGTATGGGAAGGAAGTTAGAGGTTTATCTCAAGGGGGGTGGGGGTAGTGGTAAGTGGTAAAGCACAAGGGGATGGGGGGGTCTAAGTTGACAAGGAAGCAACATGTTAGTGGAGGGTCCATGCCAGAAAACCACCTGCTCGGACCCCCCGTTAAAGGAAAAATATCGGGGGGGGTCCGATATGGACTATGGGCCATATATCTAAGCATGCTAAAATTAGCCTCTTAGATCTATGTGTCTCTTATCACAACACAAAAAACCATCAAATCGAGGCCCCGACTTAGGATAAAACGCATTTTGTGGGTTTTTACCACCCTCTTTCGTGCATTTTTTCACCAAGGTRCCATTTCTTAAGRGAAAAACACCCTTTACCGATAATATGTGTTAACATTAGGCTCCATRGGGGATAGAGGCCTCCCTGCGAGGATCTAAGAACTTTAGTAKCTTAAGTGTTTGTTCTTAGGGMTATGGGTTCGACTATTAAAAMAAAAGAAAKATGATATTTACAATGGCATGAAAAATCCACTCATGGCTCAAACAAAGAACCTTTTCAGAAAATGCCCATTTACAGGGCCACCAAAAACTTCAGCTCCCTCCAAATTCTGAAACCTATAAGTATTATTTGGAAATATTTCAGATATTTTGAAGGTCCCAATCCACAAGGCTTTGAATTTACCATGCTTGCCTTTGTCCTTATTGGGTGCATCCCATTTTAGCACTAGATCTCCCAGCTGGAAATCCTTTGTTCTTACTTTCCTATCAAAAGCCTGCTTAATATTTTGTTGATGTTCATGTGCTTTGTTCAGTATCTTCTCTCTAGATTGTTGCACTTCTACCAGTTGATGTATTCTTCTGATCATTTCATTAGGTTCTTCTTGGTAGTCTTGGAAGAATTTTTCTATAGGCAAGGCAAGATGAGAAGGAAAAATGGCCTCAACTCCATACACAAGATGGAAAGGAGAGATACCCAGAGATCTCTTTGTTGTCACTCTGTCATCCCATAGATAAAATTTGAGCTTTGAATCCCATGCCTTTTTGTTATTCTCTAACAGTCTTTTAATGATCTTTATAAGGATTTTGTTATAGGAATTTGCTAGTCCATTCCCTTGGGGGTAGTAAGGAGTAGAGTGAATCAGTGTAATTCCAAACTGCTCACAAAAATGGATCAATGGTTCATCCTTGAAAGATGCAGCATTATCAGTGACAATCCTACTCAGACAACCAAACCTTGCCATAATATCCTCAATGAAACCAATGATTACCTTGTGAGAAGCACTCCTTATGGGGATGTCTTATACCCACTTGGTAATGTAATATTTTCCATTCAAGATCCACTTGTACTGACCATTGGAAGCAGGATGAATTTCCCCAATGAATTCTAAGTCCCATTGCTGGAAGGGTCCTGAAGCTACCACAGGATTTAATGGAATAGACTTGAGCTGCTACTTTCCAGAGAACTTTTGACACTTAACGCAAGCCCTGATATTTTCAAAAATGTCATTGAATATACTAGGCCAAAAATACCTATCCCTGAGAATCTTGTAGGTCATCTTCCTCCAAAAGTGATGTCCCCCACATAAACTATCATGAAAATCAAACATTATATTCTGGGCCTCCTGGGGGTCTAAACATCTCAAAATCACTCACAAGGGGTATTTCCAATACATGACTTGATCAATAAGACAATATCTAATTGATTTAGGATTTAAACTCTTCCCTTTATTTTCCCCATACCATCAAGAGGTCACAACTCTTGTAGAAAAAATATAATGTCCTTGTAACAGGTAAATTTTTCCAATGGAGGGCTGACTTGTGGGTTTGTATCAGACGACTTAGCTTGTTGATTTTCTAAGCAAGTGTTAATGAAATTAACCCCCAAATCCTTGTAATTAGATTTAGCTAGTAGCCTGGCTAAACCTTGGCCTTTAACCAATTTGGTGGGCTTTATTTCAAGATCAAATTCAAGGATCTTGGCAATCCACTTGATACTTCTTCCATCTATGTCAGGCTGAATGAGAATATCCTTCACTGAAGCTGAAGGGACAAATGTAATGCCCTTTGAATGCAAAACATAGACTCTTAAATCCTTGAGCAATTTAACCAAAGCATAGGCCTACTTTTCCATGATGTCATATTTTATCTCAACATCTCTCAATGCCCTACTAAAAAATGCAATGGGCTACTCCAATCCTTCAACATTCTTCTACAATAAAACAATTGTTATTGTATCAAATGAAGCAAAGGAAAAAATCAGAAAATCCTTGGAGTAATCAAGACTTATGAGCACATGTGCTTTAGTCAATGCCTCCTTGATTTGTTTGAAATAATATCTGGACTCAGCAGTCCCTTTGACTTCATTTCCTTTTCTCAACATAGTTGTAATATGCTTTACCATTTCAACAAAATTAGAAACGAACCTTCTCAGAAAATTAATTTTCCCCAAGAAAGACTGAACTTCTTTCTTGGATCTAGGGAGTGACAAGGTTTGGATAGCTTCTACCCTGTTTGAATCAATCCTGACCCCCTAAGCTAATACTATGTGCCCCAACAATTTCCCTCTTTCATGGAAAATAAAGACTTCTTGGGATTCAGGGAGAGATCAAACCCTCCGCATTTCAAGAAGACCCTTCTTAGATGACAACAATGTTCTTTATCAGATTGTGAGAACACTCTTATGTCATCCAGATAGATGACTACAAAATTATCCTTTTATCTAATGAAGGCGATGTTCATAGGTCATTGGAAGGTTTTCCCTGTGTTCATCAATCCAAAGGGCATCTTAGAATGCATGAATCTACCCCAAGGAGTAGTGAATGTTGTCTTTTCTCTGTCTTTAGAAAAGATAGAGATCTGATTGTAGCCATAAAATCCATCAATCATAGAGATCCTAGATGCACCTGTCACCCTCTATAATATGTGTTCCATCTTTTGCAAAGGGTAATTATCCTTCTTAGATCTTCTGCTCAGGTTTCTGAAATTGACAAAAAGTCTAATTTCTCCATTCTTATTTCTTACTAGGACCAGCTTGGCTACCCATTTAGAATATCTCAAGGGGATAATGATCCAGGCATCCAACAAAATTTTTACCTCTTTCTCCATAATAGGCAGCATCATAGGATTTATTTGTCTCAATTTCTACCTAAATGGTTTGGATTCTTCCTTCATTGGGATCTTATGCTCAATGACACTTGTGTCATATGTTCTGAGGTCCTCATATGTCCAGGAAAATACATTAGCAAATTATTTTAACAGTTTAGCATATTTTACCCTCTGCTCCTTTGACAAGCTGCTTGCCAACTTGACAAATTTCAGATCCTTCTCCGTGCCAATATTACACTCATCTACATCACCATCATCAATCAAAACTTTACCCTTAACTACAACATCATTCCTATCAAATAATCTTCCAAACGAACTAGTCACTTTGGAATATGATTGCTAGGCAACTGAACAATATGATGTATAGAATTTTTTTTTAGAAAAACACCAGCATGAGGATTAATCTCAGAATTATGATCGTGATCAATATGTAATGAAGAAAACTCATCAACAGTCTCCAAGAATCTTCTGATATCAAGATCATCCTCCAACACTTTCCAATGCTTGACATTGTCAAGTATAGAGGATCTATATTTCACTTCTACATCATACATAATCTTAGGTGGAAGAGGGACTCTGAAATTACTTGTTGAAACAACCATGCAATTTTATTCTCTTGGAATAAATGAAATGTTGAAGGCTAAGAAAAAAATTTCAATTAGGTCCCATAGTCCATTTCTATAATCTCTTAGCCTAGGTTTCTTAACTTGATAAATATTTTTTATCTAATGGACAATTAATTCAGCATCCCCAAACACTGATATCCCTTCAATCCCCATGTATTTTGCAGCGCTTAGACCCAAAACAAGAGCTTCATACTCTGCCACATTATTGGTAGTTTCAAATTCTAGCCTGTAGGACAAAGGTATAGTCTCTTGAGTAGGTGAAACAAAAACCACCCCGGCACCAACACCTTCCCTAGAAGAGGCTCCATCAAATAACATCTTCCAAACATAGGTGATTGGAGGATATTTTTCATAAAGATTAGTGGACTTATTTATGATTTCAAGAGGAGGTTCAGGAGCATCAGTGAGCTACAATAAACTAGATCCCAAATTAGTATCAAGGGAAAAAATAAGATGGTTGGTGGGGTTTGCTTCATCACTAATAATGTAGGCCAACTGAGATTCCCTATACAATATTCTATGCTCCCCTCCAAACATAGGAATGGTATCATATGTGAGGTCCATCTGCAATGTTCCCCGAAGTATTTTTATCCAAGATATTTACAAGAGAATACCAAACTTGGGGGGAACATCAGCCACCACAACATCCATGACCACACTTTTCATGGGCAACTAAAACAAGGTCACAACCAAATATTTGATGACCCCAAGACACTTCACTTTCCTAGAGTCAACAGAATATAAGACATGGTAAGCTTTTGTGATTTCTAATCCAAGTTCATCCATGACAGTTTTGGGCATGAGATTATGAGATTTCATTGATTCCATCAAACAATTATGCAACACTTTATCATGTATGTTCAGTGACATGTGGAAGGGAGGGGATGAATCATCTCTATATTCTACCAAAGAACCTAAGATGAATGTTGGATTTTCATCTTGAAGATTTACTGAATCAATGGAATGAGATGAAGGCTCGGCCTGCAACTGTCTAGAGAGGCACATTTTTAAGTCTTCATGTTTGACCAACTTTGAAAGAGGTACATGGATCCTACTATTTTGAATTTCATGCTTAAAGTTAAAAGAGGAGGGGGGCTTCAAAATTTATCTTACCTCTAGGACAGGACCTTTGACCACTGGTGGGGGATTTTGTATCTTATTTTCCTTGTTGTTGTCTGCTACCTCTTTAGCGGGCTTCTCTTCTCTAGTAGGTTGATCAGGGATACAATGCCTTCCTTATTTCTTCTTATACCCGAGGTTGTATTTATTTGGGTCACTGCTGGTCTTTTCCCCTTTACTCAACTCATTTAGTTGGTTGTCCATAAGAGACTCCTCATATGCATATTGGGTTAAATGGGGAAATGATGAGGTATTTCCAAGACAATGGATTTCAGGATCAACCTCTTCTTCCTCTCCTTCTTCACCAACAACAAGGTTATTTTGGGGAGGGGCCTAGATTCTCTGATCATCCCTATCTCTGCTTCTTTGATTTCTTTGGATAACCTGGGGGGTGTTATTCGGTCTTCTGAATTTACCCCTATTTTTAGAATTAGGGGGATTCCTGTAGTTCTGATTTCCTTCCAACTCCAACCTTTCCATTCTAGAAGAAAGTGATTTTAGTAACTTGGTCACTTTGTCCATTTGAGGCGGGGTAGCAGAGGAACTAGAGGTTGAAGCTTCAAACCTTCCCTTTCCTCTGTCTCTATCAGTCTTACTCCTAAGCTTGTCAACTGCCAATATAATGGACTCCACTTCCAGGGATGCATCTTGCATATGAGCCAAGGAAGTGGCTCTTCTTTCTCTTAACAGGACACAAAAATTAGGGTCAAAAGCACTAGAATAAGTGATTTTGGAAGAATTTTTTATAGGTTTAATATTAGAAAGAATATTATTATACATTTTGTTAAACCTCTTGAAAAATCAGAAACAGATTCCCCTTCCCCTTTCTTAAGTGATACAAACTCTGTAATATAGTAAAGGAGATCTTTCTTATCCCCCCAATGTCTTAAGAAGGCATCATCTAGGGCTTCAATCCCATCAATATATCTAGGAGCCAAGGCCCTAAACCATTTCCTAGCCTCTCCATCAAGGATATGAACAAATATTCTCATCCATAAATCCTCATCTACAATGACATAGTTATCTGCATAACTATAAAAGGCTGTAAGGTGCTCCTCTACGATTATGACTCCCTCACCCATGAAATTTCGCAATTGCTTAAGATATCCACCTATTGGGAGAGCATTTAGAGGTTGAGGAAAGACAAGAGGTGCATATATACCAGCCACTATGGCATCCATTCTGTTCCCAGGAGGATTATCACCTGCCATTGGGATGTGAACTGGAGGAGAACCAGGAGGAGATGGAGTTCTGGCAGGAGAGGGTGGAGATATGTTTCTAGGAGAATAGGGAAACGACTGAGGATTTGGAGAAGAGGCTATAGGGATCAAGGGAACAGAGGTTTCCCCTTATGTAAGTAAAACAACTCTAATAGGGGGAGGAGTGGTAAAGCTCGAAGTGGGAAAATATTATGAGGTCCTACGTTTAAACAATGATACAACTTTAGGGGAAACAAGAGTGATAAATCTTTCTCCCTCCATACCAAGACTAGGAGGGCAGAAAACAACAGGAAAACTCACAAAATTTAAATTTCTGGAAACTCCAACAGATGGTATAACAAGAGAATGAGAAGCAACTACTAGAGTTTGTAAAGAGGGATTAGAAAAATTACCAGAGTCACTAGGCATAGTAGTTAAAGTACCTTCTTGGGGGCCTTTACCTTTCTGATAATTTTCTCCGAGTCAGCTTCAGGTGTCGCTAGAGGAAATTGTGGATTAGACCTCGTGTGTCTACCTCTTAAATCCACAACTGAAATAGTGGAGTCAAACCAATGGAGTCGTCCAGTGCAAGTTGCAATATTTTTTGTATTGAGTTCTAATGTGCCTTCAGAACTAGTAAGATTCATCGTTGATCCCAAGGAAAAGTATTCAATATATTCCTCGACAATGGCGCCAGAAATTTTATCACTATAAGTCACCCTCGGATTGCATCAAAGGTAAGCCTAGTACCCATCAGTTTGTATGTCACAATGAATAATTTTAAAGGGTTCAAATGGAAGCAGACTTTGGATAATATCGTTTTAACTCATAAAACTATGCCAACATATGAAAGTGTCGAGGTCTTAATCAACTTCAGTCAGTAAGTTTTAGTAAGGGTGGGTAGGAGAAAGAGTTAATGATAAATGTGAAAATGACTACTATGGGCATCGGGCTTTCAATCAGGTTGGAGAAGAAAAAAATCAGACTCAATATCAATCTTAATTCCAGGCTGCAGATAGTGAAATATGTCTAAACAACACAGTCTCAACAACACTAATATCAAACCTTCATCATTATTCTTCTACAACAGCCCAACTGGATCCTCCATGCCTGAGCTATTCAGTGTCAAAGGGAAACATACAACAAGAGCCAAATAAAACTGGTTATGATACCACTGTAATCAAACATAAATCACAATAGCATAACAACCCTCGACTGGATCTTCCATGCCCGAGTGTTTTAGCACATTTTTAAAGAGAGACAAAAATAAGTTGAATTTCATTAAACAAGAAGTCTCGAATCCAGTTACAGAACCAAAGAACCAGAGATTCATTATAACTTTACAATATGGGAGCCTAGCTCAACCATCGACCATAACAAAATGTCAAAAATGTCTTCATATACTCAAGACAATCTGCCACTAGCAGTAGAGGTGTGCTTGAGTCTTTGCATTCAAGGCTTTGTGTTCAAAATTTTCTGCAGACTATGCATGCAGTCTCTGTCAGACACAAGATCTTTCGTCTGAACCTTCTCTGTCAGACTATGCATGCAACTTCCTATTGGATGCTATCTCATAAAGTCTTCCAGTAATTTTGAGATTTCTATTTATGGGGGCAGATGATGTTTCAAACACCTCCCCCTCCTTTCATTAACTGTCTTCATTGGGATCAGGACAGGCGCCTAAGTCAACTCCTGCACCTAGAAAACCTGAGTCAACTCCTGCACTTGGAAAACCTGCTATCCGCACTTTGAAACTGTTCCACTGGGATCTTCATTGGAAGATGACCGAAAATATGGCAGATGGAAGTAGAGGAAGGAGAGAGTGAGCGGGTGGGGTGAACGACACAAACCGACACAGAACGACGAGTGATCAGTGACCATGTGGAATGACACAGTTGGTGGAGTGGTGACTGGGAAAGCGTGGGCACTAGTAGACGATAGATAAGGTGTAAATTTGTGGGGGTGATGTGTCTAAAGGAGAGTATTAATATTGTTTAGGAGAGGGACATGGAAACGATGGTGGAGGTGACATGGAGCGGGAGAGTGAAAGGTGTGCGAGGATGTGAGTAGGAGACAGGTGTCTCTAGGGGCATGGGTAGTATGGGAAGGCGGTTAGTGGTTTATCTCAGAGGGGGG